>JSUI01006481.1:0-85323 GCA_000833645.1 Huntiella omanensis
TGACACATGGGAAGTCTCTAACCTTGGGGCTCTTACCGTTGATGTTGAGACCCGCATGTTATTTACTCAGCCCGCCATGCCCATTGGCGCACCGATTGCTCTGTCAGTTGTCGGAGTGACGAATGGCGGTGTGTCAATCACTGTCACATGGGAATCCGAAGAGGAATTAGACCGTGTCGGAAACCGGTTAGTCGGTGATCTAATCACGTGGCTTGGTGCCGAGGAAATGGTGTCACAACACAAGTTCAAGTAGTACAAAATCAAAATACTGTCATTATAGTACAACACAAACAAAGCAAATCTATATAATAGAGAAAAAAATGAAAGTCTAAAATCACCATCCATCACCTGGCTTACGCGTACTGTTTCCTCCTCTGAAGTAATCATACTGTTGTGGCTCCTCCGCTTCATGCTGTGCCAGCCCGCTGTAACCTTGAGGACCACCGCCTAACGCCCCCATACTAGGACCAGCTGCAGGAACGGCGTCTCTGGATTGATCTCGGGGGTCATAGCCTTGAGCCGCCCAAACAGGCGCTACGGATGGCATGTCAGCCGCCGCGTTAACCAAGCCTGACGACGAGTCATTGGCTTGTGAGTACAATGGCGAACGGGTACGCACGGGGCCGATATCAGGCTGACCAAGGTATCCGTTGTTACCGCCGTTACTGTACATTGACGCTGGTGTGTGGCTGCGGTAAGGCGCATAAGGGGACGCCACAGGGGCAACAACTCCAGGGGCTTGTCCGGTACCCATTTGGGGCATAGCTGGCAGAGTAGGTTGTGCGGGGCCGGTCATACCACCGTAGATTTGTGTTGGAGTTCCGGGGCGCGAGTTGTTGTCACTCCATGCCGACTGGTTCGATGGAGTGTCTGGGCGCACGAGATCAGATGGGTTGCCGAAGAGCTGGCCGTGACTGTAGTCATTAAACTCAGTACGGTTCTTGTAAAACTCAAAGTCCAGTTGACTCTCAGGGACCAACTCGAAACCAGGAACACCACTAGTCTTACCAGGGTGACCAGGTTTGAGAGAGTCCATGGCAAACGTATCAGAGTAGCCAGAGACGGAAGCAAATTCGTTTTCGCCACCGGCTTCGCGACCACCACTCAAACGCCCAGAGTAAATGATATGAAGCATGTCTTGCGCCTTGGCGTGTACCATGGGAGTGACAAGAGGCTTGTACAGCGAAGGGTGACCGAAGCGTGAAGCAAGTTTCTCAGAGCGCATGCGTGAGTTCTTGGTGGCGTCCTCAAGAGGGCGCTTGTTAAGGTTAATACGCGAGAAGAAGTAGATCTGGGAGTCAAAGACCTTGGAGCAGTAAATCTTAAAAGCAATGAGGATGAACGGAAGAGGAACCAACGCATAAGCAAGGACATCGCGACTTCCATCACCACGCGCCCAGATAATGAGAAGGAAGATAATCTGGCTCATAAAGGTAGCAAACAACATGCGATTGTATAGTACCCTCCAGAACAGACCACCAGACTCAGTCTTTGTGATAAACACATAGAGAATCAAGTACTTCTTTAGCCAAACATCAATGAAGAAGTAGATGGCCGCGGCGGGAATAACGAGAGGCTGAATACCACAGTAGAACAACGTAACGGTAGAGTAGAACAGGAAGTAGTTGTAGTAGGCAGCATACTCAAATGCTGGCGGGGCCGTAAGTTCAATAAGCTCACGGGGAGTAGGGCTACTGAACTTGCGCATTAAGAAACCATACACCAACGGCCAGAGTTGAGCCAGATCAATAGCAGCACCAAGCTGACGCTGAAGCAGCCAGTTCACCCAGAAAGGAGAGTTACCACAGAGAGACTCGAGAAGGGCAGAAAATGGGTTATTCTTGATGATGGCAGTCCAGGCGTCCATACCCTTGCTAGTATCATCGACGATACCGGCAACCACAGCCCAGATAGTACTGAACAGGGAGAACACAATCAGGTTGTTGAATACGAAGAAGGCATACAACTTGGCAGTAACGTGACGTTCACGACCCGTCTTGGTCCGGTCACCTGCCATGATAGAGAAGCGACGGAAGATGATAGGCAAAACCAGATATACGAGCGAAGTGATGGCCGGGTTAGCGATACCTTGGAACATACCCCAGAAGGTAGAGTGATTTTCCAGCTCAGTCTTAAACGCAGGCCACACACGCCCCAAGTTGCTAATATTGACAAGGAAAATAGCAATCATGGCGTTGGGCACAACCCAGAGGACAGTAAGCAGAACAATCCATAGGTTGACAATGATTCCCTTCCATGAGCNGCGATACCTTGGAACATACCCCAGAAGGTAGAGTGGTTTTCCAGTTCAGTCTTGAACGCAGGCCACACACGCCCCAAGTTGCTAATATTGACAAGGAAAATAGCAATCATGGCGTTGGGCACAACCCAGAGGACAGTAAGCAGAACAATCCATAGGTTGACAATGATTCCCTTCCATGAGCGAATAGACGGCGACAAGGGCATATTAGACCAAATAATATCCTCGGGTTTGGGAGCCAGAACAATCGTAGTGCCCAGAGGCTTCTTGTTGCGAGTTGTGTAGGCAATCGAATGGGCTTCGGTGATATCGCTGTATGAGGCAAAACCGTATGGCATGGTACTCCGTCTGTCAACTGAGAGACGGACTTCACGAATCTGAACCTCGAGGTTCTTAATACGCTGCGTCAAGTACTCAATAGCGTCAACCTTTTGCCCGCGTGGGTATGTACCATATGAAGGGTCCTTCTTAGAGACCTTGCACATGGGACGCGATGGGGGAAGTTGGGCCGGGTTCTTCAAGTACACTGCCAGCACTTTTTCCAACTTTCGTACAACTAGTTCGTGCTCGGAAATCAAAGTTGGAAGATCACGCACGTTTCTGCCCACAGCAGTGCGGGCAAATGAAGAACTGGGAGCCACTTCATCAATAACCCGAGCGATTCCCTCATCATTGCAACGCTCCTTTGGCAAGTCTGTTAACATCAGAGTCCGGGCATGCAGACTGTTTTGGTACTCTTCGCTGTCAAACCACTTTCTCCGGAGGATTACGACCTTGCGGTAGTTCCACCATAAGTAACCGATCACGACAAATGTAACCACATACGCAGCTCCAACATCAGCCCAATGAGAGCTACCCCAAACGGTTGAGGGACCAATGTTCGACAACCAACTGCGCCCAGCGTTGTTAGTTCCATGGGTCAAGTTCATAGGAATGATAACAGCGCAAACAAGAACGGCAAGAGTGACAAAGATGTTGCGCAACATGTTTGTAAATCGGATGAAGATGGCGGCATCCATGCCAACATGTGCTACAGTCTCGTCTTCTGTAATTTTCCACAATGGAACAATCCACGCCCATGGATCCTTTCCTACTGGTGGCGGCGCATGTTTTTCGTCGGCATGTTTGAGTTTTGGTGCGTAAACAGATTGGTTATATGGTCGGAGTAGCGAGAAGCAAATAGCGGCAAAAGCTGTGCAACCAAAGGAAACGGCAATAGCTGTCCATAAAGAGGTGGACGAGATCTGGTGTTATGTTAGCAAACTACATCGGGCAATAACCAAAGAAAACAGATAAACGCACATCACCCGAAAATGGATCCTTCAGTAACTCTAAAAGCTCTTGACCTGCGTCGGTGCTTTCACGGTCTNACAGATTGGTTATATGGTCGGAGTAGCGAGAAGCAGATAGCGGCAAAAGCTGTGCAACCAAAGGAAACGGCAATAGCTGTCCATAAAGAGGTGGACGAAATCTGGTGTTATGTTAGCAAACTACATCGGGCAATAACCAAAGAAAACAGATAAACGCACATCACCCGAAAATGGATCCTTCAGTAACTCTAAAAGCTCTTGACCTGCGTCGGTGCTTTCACGGTCTACTAATTGCTTTACTACAGCGACAGCAGACCGCATGTCAAGACGAAAGGAATCCGACATTGTGAATACAAGTAAATATAAAAATAGGTGGCGGCTATGCGCCAAAAGCAGTGATGGTAAAACGACGGAGAATGGCCAGCCTCAGATTATTTGTCCTACTGATAATAATTTCCTGGTTATCCAGAGGACGGTCAGTCCTACTTTTATGGTGATTTCAGTCGACAGTAAAGAATGACGTCAAGAAGAATGGAGGCTGAGCAGGTGGTGACGTCTGAACAAGATTTTGTCTACAAGGATAATGACCCTGGTGATGGCTGTAGCCGGAGATTGTTAACTTTGGCGATAGATTTCCGGCCAAAGTCTATGAGAGCGAGAAAAAGAGGCGACAAAATGTAATAGTTGTCGATGTATATTGAGATACTTCAGTTGGCGAACACAAGAAAAGGTGGAGTCGAGGGTATGGGGCCCTTGGCAGCAAAATCACAGGCCAAAGGGGTCTAGATTCGGCAGATCACGACGATGGAATATATGCAGGTTCCGACGATGATGACTACCAGTGTAGGATCGTATGTAGGTCGTATATATCGTGAAATGGCAGTGATTGATTGCCTGGCAATAAGAAAAATCGAGAAAATATGCAGACAACGAACGACAGCGAATGATAATGGAGATGATGAATTGAGTCAACGAGAGTGAGAGGCTGGTACTGAGAAATCGTCAAATAGCTCAACTATGAGCAGCAAAAGTTGCAAGACGAGAGAAAAGTAAAAGAAAGGAAGAAGAAGGAAAAAAGAAGAAAAAGTGAGTAGAAACAAAACGCAACGGAATGAGGAGACACTGCAGGAACTTGGACAATGCGTCACAAAGAAAATAGCAACATTCAAAGAATGTGAAAAAAGATAAAGCAACGAGCGAAAGTGTGGGATTCGTGNAAGACGAGAGAAAAGTAAAAGAAAGGAAGAAGAAGAAGGAAAAAAGAAGAAAAAGTAAGTAGAAACAAAACGCAACGGAATGAGGAGACACTGCAGGAACTTGGACAATGCGTCACAAAGAAAATAGCAACATTCAAAGAATGTGAAAAAAGATAAAGCAACGAGCGAAAGTGTGGGATTCGTGATTTTTGGTCCCCGTGAGCAACTAGAGAGAAAGAAAAAGATGACAAAAAGACAAGGCAAGCTTCGATATAGCGGACCGGGTTTGGGGGTTCCCTGGCAAGATTCAAGGGCTATAGATTTAGGGGCCTGGATAACACAAGTTCTTAAAGAAGAACATGACCAAGGAAAGGAGAATACAACGCAGACGCGAAGAGCCAAATGACAACCGAAAGTAATCTGTCAAGGGAAGAGTGAGAAGGAGTTGATGACGGAGGAGTCACGGGTTCCGTATTGATATGATGAATGAATGAATGACCACGTACCATTAGTTGCATTGGCAAGTTCCCGTGATGTGCTCAATCTGATGGCGGCACGATTCAACAACCCGGTTACAATAACCCTGTATAACCAAGTTTGAGCTTTACCTCACCACTGAAAGACCGCCCAAAAGTCATGATATTCTTGCTACCACCAGTTCAAGAAAGACTGACCGTCCATTCAGACCAAATAGGCCCCTTGTACTATATGCTAGCCTCGTTATTCCTTTGCAGGTACAGTAGAGAGAAAAAAATGTACAAGGATCGTTAGTTACCATATCGGGGCACATCTCCTAAATCCGTTGTTGGCCTCCGTATCCTCCGTGGTCTGTCACTACATTCCCTCGTCTGAATGGTTATTGGCTATAAAGATGCGCCGCCATTAAAGGACTTGCCTTCGTAGTGGGGAATGTGTAGTCGACCTGTGGCGAATTCTCTTGGTGAGGAACCCGTTGTACGCTGCTTTGGCGGTACCTGAAAATGGCAGGTTGGCTTATTCTTACAGGACGTATTAGGACAAGACACACGAGTTTGCGTAACCTAGGCTCTAATCCTTAGCCAATTGGCTCGTTGCTAGTGGTTTTTTGTCACTTTTTAAGTCTCGTATAAATGTCTATATTCGGGGCCTTTTTTTCTGATCCTAGTTCGGTGCTCGTGCATTGACACTTTGGTTTCTAGTCTACATCAAGCTTCGCCTCCATTCTTGTTCATGCAAACTCCACCATCCAACCTTTTCTTTTCGGTATCGATCTAGAGTCCGACAGTTTTGAAGTCCGCCTCAAATATCATACACATGTGGATTTCCCCGATCCGACTCATGTACATGTAGTCAATGTTTAACTTCAAGCCCATTCAATATTTGTTCAATATGAGACCCTGCGTCGTCTCTTGGGCCCCCCTCTTTTTGTGTAGGGACGTCGTCCGTTGTTCTATCTTTAGTAACGAAAGAACCAAGCACCCTGTCTGGTCTGGTGTATTCACACGGAAAAATCGCCTTGGTGAACGGGAAGTCATCTGGAGAAACAATGACCAAGATGATATCTTACCAGTTCAACGGATGATCCGCTAGTGCTGTATCGTGTCATGGCTAGTCATTCCTTCTCAAAAATATTCCACATGATCACGTCGAAACACCGGCTTGTGTCATAAATATCTAGTCCCCCTCTAAGAAGACTCTAAAACCCCCTGACAAGTCACATAACTCCCTCTTCGTGAACCTAGTAAAAAGGAAACGTCTTCGCTGCCAACCAAGCCAATGTCCCACTTCTAATCGGGACACTGCCATCGTAGCCCTCCTCGACTACTCCGCTCACATAAGAAAAGCCCGAGAGACTCTGTGCAGACTGACAGCAATAACAATAATACGAGTTTCCATACTGCATGACCCGCCCATTGCGACGTCAAAGTGTCAAGTTCTTTTTGGCCCTATCGCCTAGGCTGTCCCGTTTGTTTACATACAGTCGAATGGCGGGGGCGAGATTTTACGTAGTCACCTTGAGTTGTTTTCTCTATGTCAACATGTCCTTGCATGTGTAAACAGAAATAGTCGTCAGCTTGACATCTTATCTACAAACAAGAGACATGGATAAACTTGCCTCAACGAGCCACCGGAAATCCATGAAGATCAACATAGAAACCCTCTCAATTGACACTACATCGCCCTCCCAGCTTCGCCTCCACAAATGTACACGTCAAGTACCATAACTAGTCCCACATCTCGTCAGCCGCCGGCCAAGCAAACATCACAGATCGCAAGAAGCAAACTTTCAACTTGGCCACATCTACGGTTTTTTCGGTTCTTTAGCATTCGTCATCTAACCATATTCATACATACATATGCATCTTGAAACAAGTGTATGTATGTACAAGATATGTTCAAAAGTCATCCCCCCTTCAGCCTATCTGTCAGCCTAGTTCGTGGCGTAAGTCTAGAGCGGCCGAAGTCCCACAAAACAACGGCAAATAGCCATACCGGGGTCAAGATCTTTTTACACACCTTTCCGAATCCCGTCGATCATCGTGATTTTTCGCCCGGGAAACCCATCCGTTCAATGTGATCCCATCCCGACCCTGACTTAGGTGGTGTTTTAACCCTAACCCTTTCACGCCATTGTACCCCACTGTTTGGTTTGGATTACAGGTTAGTTTCCAAGTCGCGAGCGCTAGGGATGTTATTGGTGCGCTGGGATAGCCCGTACGTAGTAGTTACTGTATCCTGACAGCTTGTCGCGTTCCAAGTACTACCAAAAAGATCGTGAAGCCACTTAACCTTGTTACAGTCAAATTTACTGAATACGTGTGACTTAGACATTAATTTGTTATTCATACCCATTGCATTTACTGAATTGCGCTGTGCGATACCACAATCTCTCTTTATTTTCTTTAATTCATCCAAATAACACGAAACCCCTTGCTTTCGACCTTAATCTCGACTCCGTCGCATCTCTTCACAATGTCTACCAACAAGTACTCCGTTATTTTGCCCACCTACAATGAGCGCAAGAACCTCCCTATCATCACCTGGTTATTGAACCGCACCTTCACCGAGAAGTAGGTCGCCAAATCCCACGGAGTCCGTCCCCGGACCCGGTCTACATCCTCCGCGGAACCCCGCTAACGCTTTGCCCCTCCATAGCAACCTCGACTGGGAGCTCATCATCGTCGACGACGGTTCTCCCGATGGCACCCAGGAAGTTGCCGCCCAACTAGTTAAAGCTTACGCTCCCCATGTCGTCCTCAAGCCTCGCGCCGGTAAGCTCGGTCTCGGAACCGCTTACGTCCACGGTATGCAGTTTGTGACGGGTAACTTTGTTGTTATCATGGACGCCGACTTCTCGCATCACCCCAAGTTCATCCCCCGGATGGTCGCCCTGCAGGCCAAGGCTGATTACGATATTGTCACCGGTACCCGGTATGCCGGTGACGGTGGTGTTTACGGATGGGATCTTAAGCGCAAGTTTGTTTCGCGTGGCGCGAACCTGTTCGCCGATACTGTTCTCGCTCCCGGCGTGTCAGATTTGACGGGATCTTTCCGTCTGTACAAGAAGGCTGTCTTGCAAAAGGTCATTGAGAGCACTGAGTCGAAGGGTTACACTTTCCAAATGGAGATGATGGTGCGCGCAAAGGGTATGGGCTTCTCTGTCGCCGAGGTGCCTATTTCCTTCGTCGACAGAGTGTATGGCGAGTCGAAGTTGGGTGGTGACGAGATTGTCGAGTATGCCAAGGGTGTTTTCTCGCTGTTTGTCAAGGTTTAAACTTGATTTTAGTTGATATGTTTTTCTTTTGTGTAATAGCCCCTTTTATTTGATTTTGTTTGTTTTAGAACTTGGCCTGAAATGCATGCTACGGGCAAAACACAAAAGAGTGACATCCAAGTATGATGTTGATGTGTGACGTCAATCGTTGTTACTGCTGTGTATTGCTTAGTCAGCATTTAGGGTTCTTGACGTGGGTGGTGTCTTGGGTACAACAGGAAAGCATTAGCAAACAACAAACTTTATCCATCATCATTAATCATATCGAACTTGGCCACAAGGGACACCTGTTCTACACACTCACTTCGCCTTCCATGGTCTTCAACAACACAAACCCACGTGGCCCCGGCCGCACCAACTCAGGCCGCCGCATCAACAACAACCCCTCATTGCGTACTGGCGGCCTATCCAATAGTACTTGGCGAGACCCTGTTATGGACCGTCCAGGCAGTTCTTCGGCATCTATTGTGCCGAGCTCCTCAGCAACATCTCTCCCACCATTAGTGACATCTCACCGCGACCGCGACCGCGACGGACGACGAGAACCCTGGACTCAAGGCGGCGGTGGAACCGGAGGTGGCGGTAGGGGTGCTGGTGGGGCGCGCAAGTTCCCGCGAGACCGAGAGGGCTCTCCAGCTGCTTCGGGGTCCCCACGGAGAGCAGTGAGAGATGCGAATGGAATGAGAACGGAGAGAGTTATGTCGAATAGTTGGGGGCGCTTGAAGCCAGTGGTGATGGATCCGCTTGAGGAGTTGGGACTTCCCTCCAAAGGAGATACTAGGCGAGTTACAAATGAGACGTAATACCCACTCTGGCCGAGTACTAATACAGACTGATGTGAACAGATTGTTGGACTTCCGGACACAAGAAAGGTATTATACCAAAATTGTTGAACGGTATCTGTCATTTTGTTCAGCAGCGGGTCAGCGTGATGAGTTACTGCGCAGATTCGCATCACTGGAGCTAAATGAAGCAACACCAACACCATCAGCTGGTACCCCGAGTGGTTCAAGCGTTACCTCATATTTCCCCCCACTTGTTCCTTCACCATCAGACCACATCACCACCGACGCTGGTACACCATTCGTCACACCTACCAGCAACAAAGACCTTGGTTTGATCGTCTCGGCATTGCGAAAACTACGCGAGGGCCTAGTAGCTTCAAAGAGAACCGACACATTCGCTGTACAGTGCTACCTCTTTTGTATCCGACTGTGTATCCTTGTACAGCATCCAGAGGGATACCACCCGGCCATTCAACATCTCCTCCGACGTATCCATCCCATAGCCAGTCTCACAAGTTTGGAACTCTCCGAGGTAGTCGCGTATCTTGTTCTCGATGCTGCTTGTCGCCGTAGTCAACTATCTGAAGCTATTAGCATCAGACAAGCCTATGGTCTCAGGGACAGCAAAATCGACGAAGTAATACGGGCGTTGTCGAGCGACAATTACGTCATGTTCCGTCGGGTTAAGGAAAGAGTGGATGGCCACAGGGCGCGTATCATGGAATTTGCTGAACGCGAAGTTAGAGAGAGGTTATTAAAGTGTTTTGGGCGGGCTTACTTTGGTGTCGATAAGTCGTTTTTGGAGAAATCAACAGGCGTTTCATGGGACACTTTGGGTAAGGAATATGGCGTTGGTTGGGCGTTAGAAGATGAGCGGGTTATAATTAGAAGGGTAAAACAGAAATAGATGGGAGAGAGGATGTCCCTACGTATTTATACCAACCATATTTGTGTTTTAGATTCGTCATGTGATGCATTGCTAGTTCCATGGGACTTGTACGTGGAGGCAAAATGTAGCAAAGTACCCTTTAGCGCCAGATGGATTCGTGAGTGTTGGTATGTTCATACTTTGACTTATACATTGAAATTGCACTTGTACGCGTAGGCAAAATCTAACAAAAGCACCCTTTAGCGCGAGATTGATTTGTGAGTGCTAGAAAATTCATGCTTTGACTTATACATTGAAATAGAACCTGTAAAGAAGCAAATCGTCCTCCTCACGGTGTGTCTATAACACCCCACTGGCGTGTAAGTCTGTCTACCGTCCGTTGAACTGTGAACTCCGGAACCTCCTCGGTTGTTGCACACCGAAACCTGGTGGCCCCGGTTCTTCACCGAATTCCTTGGCTCGCTGTTAAGCTGTGTTGAGTCCTTCGGCGGTTCGTTAAGCGAAAGCGAGCTTACGACTGAGACGATTGGAGACTCTTGCTGTGTCGATGATTCCGTGTTCCGTCTCTCATTATTCTCAACTATGTACGTCATTGGCACTGTTGGTTATATTTGTTATTTGGTTTTGAGTGAAGGAAAATGGATATATACTTGGATGGATGGTCGCAAGGAATTTGATGTTTGGAGGAAAAGAGCAAATTAAATTACTAGACTTACGATTGATACATAAATTCCCTTTCCACATCCCTAGATAATTATTAGTTCTCGGGTGCGCCTTGGATTTCTACTTCACAAGTTATGACCGAACAGGAAGTGAGCCCGTTACTCTCTTCTCGGGAGGTCTTTGCGGGATGTTTGTACATAGTTATAACTTGTACGCATCCAGTTTACAACTAACACACACTGTCCATTGATCTGTAGTTGGATATATGTCTCGGGTAAAACATGGCAAAATTACCCAAATAGGGTAAGCGTGTACTAGGGCTCCCCCATGAAAGATTTTTAGGTGGCGTGAGATAAGGCTGTAGACGACCTTTAAGATTTCTTGAATATTCTGGTTCTGACGAGTTTTCGCGGTTTTTTTTATTCCCAACGACACTTCACATTCAATAAATTCGTTTTCACAAATATGGGTGGTGCTAACAGACAAGGTAAGCTATTTTCAGTGGATACTTGATGATATTGGTGGCTACAATGATGATCATTGTTCTGGCGAAAGCGGGGTCATTTCATGGATAGATTGCTAACCACATTATAAACAGGCGGCAAGGCCAAGCCTCTCAAGGCCCCCAAGAAGGGTCCCAAGGAGCTCGATGAGGATGATCTGGCTTTCCTCGAGAAGAAGCGTGCTGGTAAGTTTTCATCATTTAAAGAGGCTCGGGCGTCAGAATGATGGGATGTCACAATGTAATGAATGGGAACTGACTTTCTCATAGAGGAGAAGGCTAAGAAGGAACTCGCTGCCAAGGCTGGTGGTAGAGGACCCTTGAACACCGGTCAGCAGGGTATCAAAAAGAGTGGAAAGAAATAGAAGGATCCTTATCAATTCAATACAATGGTGTTTCTTTCTGGCTATTTCGCATTGTTCTATACGTTAGTGGCGGGGTGTAAGAGGCGGCTCTGGTGTCAGTTGTTATAGGCTCCCGTGGATGTGTGGGATACTTCCGTCATAGATAAACTCCAAAAGCTGGATCTGGAATCTACGATGGGTGTTGGTTGTTCCATTTACATGTGGGCGTACAAACGAAACATTACCACATTGGGCATTTACATAACAAGAATTGCCATGTTCCAGAACTAGTAGTGGCGTACCTTAGTTCGTGAGACACGGCGGGCAAGTTTACAGACGTCACCGGAACTAGCCCGACGTTGTAATCTAACATGGAATCTCTGCATGTTCTAGAACTCGACCCACCGAGGCACTTTTAGCCTTAACAGTCAAACTCTCCAAAACGTTTACCCCACTCGCCTTCTCCATACATTGGAAGATTATTGCACCATTGTTACTGCTTTTTGTTGTTGTTGTTTCATTTTACCATAGTTACTGCACTGTTGAAATTCCAACTGCATAACGCCTTACTGACTTAAGACACCCATATATTTGAAGACGTAGTTTACAAGGCGTATTTGGTGTGAACAACGCAAAAGAATATCCCCGAATGCATATATACATACATAGATACGGATGTTCCCATTTTGGACGATCAGATAAGACATTCAGGAGCCTAGTACGTGGATGCTGCCGCTCGAGGCTTTAGTGTGTCTCTAACCCCACTAGTACGCTATGTAACTAACCCCGTAAAAGCTAGTTTCACCAACCATCTGCATCAGTGTGAATAAAGTGGCGACTATAAGTATGTGTCTTCGCCCCCATGATTTCTTTTCGCAACTCGTATCTTCTAGACCAGCAACCATCTAAATACTCGCTTCTATCACCAGTTACCACTTTCAAATCCCCGTTCATTCAACGCACGTCGTCGGTCGCCATTCGAAAATGACAGGGGACAGGGATGTAACACATCGTGTAACTGTCACGACCTCACCTCAACTACATTCGAGTTACATCAAAAACCACCAACAAACCCGCGACGAGAAGAAGAGGAAAATCGCCACGTACTAGTTCGAAAAGACATTTTACATGAGTGAAAACTGATACAATCACATAATTCAAAGAAACTGATCAGAAATTGTCATCAAACGTCCAAAAGTGTAAAATGTATGTCTCCAACAGAAACAAATTGGTAACTAAACTAACTCCATTACGCAGATATCAGGGTGCCGTGTTCATCTCATTCGGGTTCAAGTCCTCCAACACAAAATAGCCCAATCATGGTATTGGCGAGACACCCTCAACGCCAAGGTGCAATGATCAAGACAAGACGAACACACATAGCAAGAAATCACATAGCAAGAAATCACAGTCACGAGGTTCAAAAAAATCGGAAATAATGAGTCGCAAAGCATCCCGAAGTGGGAAATATGTTTATTTCAAACCTGAGAGTTGGTAAGTGAACGAACTCGCCAAAAAAAAAACGTCTAAAAAAAGTGCCGTGTCGAATCTCTTTGAGATTCAACACGGCAATGCAAAACAAATAACGCCAATTTCCCCCAAACGCCGTCTAATGAACAATGCAGATGAAAAATGAAAGAACAGAAAACCGAGATAAAACGCAAGAACAAAACGAAGAGTCGCAGATTTTGAAGTCATAAATCGTGGATCACGGATTAAACCCGAATGCGATGTTGGGATTTGAGACTCCATGTGAAAGATAGTGAGGATGGAACCCAGGAGAGAACGGCTCATAAACTGGTGTAGATGGAATGAATGCGGGAGTATTAAATGGAGTAAATTGGTATATTGGATAACCAGAGCCCATGAATGGGGACATATGCTCATTGGTGCTAATAGCAAAAGGACTAGACATAGGACTCGGCTTATCGACCAGACACCCGGGGAAAGCCATTTGCTCGTGCCAGTACTCCGCATCACCTCCACTGAACAAATCCGGGCGCGTTTGGGGAGTGTAGTCAAATGATTTCGTGTACGGTACTTGCTGAACTGGGGTTCCTACAATGGGGGGAAGGAAAACCGACAGGTTACTCGGTTCAGGAAGATGGGCCGGATATCTCGAAGTTTCATCTATCTCGCCAACCGAAGATGCGTCCGTGTCGTCGCTGTACGCATCCGATAGTGGTGAACTATAAAATGGTCCAGGTGAGGGACAAGCAACCGGTAAGTTGGCAATCAACGCCGCCTCTTGAGCCGATTTTGTGAAGAACTTGCAACTGGCCACTTCTGAACGAAGCTCATTCAGAGTGATCCGCTGAATCGGGTCTTCTTCAAAAACGCGCGAGAGGATTTTGGTGAATGCATCGGTCACCGGGAGGATAGAACGAATGAAATTTGGATCTCGGCGAAAGCTACAATAACGAGAATCTGACACAGTGGCCTCCTTCCACGGATTACGACCGCACATGAGATTGACCAAAATAACACCGAGGGCCCAAACATCGCCCGGCGCGCATAAATAGCCAGCGTGTGACTTCACAGTGCCAATACACTCAGGAGACATGTAAAATGTCGACCCCCAACCGTAGTCGTAACTGATGATGTTCATCGTGGCAAGACCAAAATCAGCAAGCCTGACTTGAGTGCCGTTTCTAGCAACCAAAACATTTTCGGGCTTGAGGTCGCGATGGAAGACACCTTTGCTATGACAATATTCGACTGCATCAAGGAGCTGTAAGAAAACCGAACGGGCATCGTCGTTCCTGTTTTCGTAAAGGGAAAATTCGGCAATATTTTGGAACAAGTCACCTTCTTCGCAGAGTTCCATAAGGAGCGCAGAGATGCTTCCCACCTGTGCAGTAGCATAGATGGAAACGATATTGGGGTGCTCAGAGACGGCAAGATGCAGCTGATGTTCCCGACGCTGAGAATCCTGGCGGTTTGTCTTCTCCTTGCTACTTGATGATTTCGAAATGACCTTGACCGCATATACCATCCCATTATCGACTGCAGTCGCCCGATAAACGCATCCATATGCACCCGCACCGAGTTTCTTATC
Organism: Huntiella omanensis; assembly: GCA_000833645.1. Taxonomy (NCBI): domain Eukaryota; kingdom Fungi; phylum Ascomycota; class Sordariomycetes; order Microascales; family Ceratocystidaceae; genus Huntiella; species Huntiella omanensis. Next base: position 14,762 of record JSUI01006481.1, read on the forward strand.
AAGTCTAACCGCTCCATAGTTGTCGAAAAAAACAAACTTCCCGACCCTTTGTTCGTTGGTATATTGTGTGGTAAGAGCAGATTGGACCGAGACTGGAGCCTTGGCTCTCTGTCTCGTAATGCGGGCATTTGTCGAAACGTGTGGTGGATTTGAAGTTTTCTGGCCAGGGTATCGCCGGCGGTTTCCCTGGGCGTTGAGGCGTGAAGTGTTGGTAGTGATGGCTCCCAGAGGGCAGCGAGAGGAGAGATGTCTAAGGGGTAGTTCATTTTTACCTTGAGTGACGGGCTCATGGGTCATCATAGGTAGATGAAACTGGATGTGACCAACTGAATGTCCGATAACAAGTATGCAGACGGTCAGTGTCAACCGGGTATAACTTTATTGCAAAGTAAACCAATTTTGATGGCGCGAGGCGGTGTGGTAATGTTCGTTGACGTTGACAATACATCAATGACGTCACTCCAGAGTGGTGATGCTGATTGGATTGAAGAGGGACGGCTAAGGGAATGTAGGAAAAAGTTGGAAATAGATGTGGCCAGAAGTGGTACTGAGGGTTCAACAGTTCAATGGTGAGCCAAGAATATAAGTATTGGCAAGAAAAAAATAAAAACGTCAAGATGAAATAGTAATAAGGTGCAGTTGAGAAGTTCAACAGACCGGTGAGAATGAGAGAGAACATATATGCGTGGAGCATGGCGGATAATTCCCTTGGTTTAAATAACAACGAAACCACTTACAAGGCCGGAAAAGGAAAATACTAGTACACATGTATGTATGTACGCATCAGACGCAAGCAATTTAAGAGTAGTCCAACATAAAATGGCCCATGATTTAATCGCTATCCCTTTGTGGTGACTTGTCTCATATGGGGTGTGAACATAGCTTGAGAGCTTATTTGTACGCCCTGGTGTGCGACAACCCTGTTCTAGTGCAACACGGGATTCGTTGTGGCAAAATTTCAGATACAGCGCTCACTTCTGACACTAAAATTCTACCCCCGCAACCTATGATAGACTATAAGTAGCCCTCTTCTTTAGTTCGTTTTCAAAGTCGGGTATCCCACTCTCACTTCCTAAAATACTTGATTTTTCTCAAATACCTCACTCATTGAATACTTACAAAGTTCTGAGTGCCGTATTACACAGCAGATATCCGTATCCACGCCAAGTTACGTGCTGTCAATGTCTCTGGGCCACGTCTACTGTTGTACGGTAATCAGTATGAATATCCCACATTTTCTGTAAATCTGAGAGTAATGGGCAAAATACTTTTTTCGCACTCCATCATCCACAACATTTCTGATGGGATGTATGTACAGTACTGTCCAAGTAAATCGTCGCCAGAATACTTCCCAAGTTTGGTGGGGTGTGCTCCTTTCAGGATTGCCCCCCCAATTGTAGTGATAGGTTAACCCTTAATAGTTTAGAACACTACCGCAATTGGGGGGGGGCAATCCTGAAAGGAATACTTCCCAAAACTTGGGAAGTATTCCGGCGACGATTTACTTGGACAGTACTGTATGTATCTGTTTTCTCGAAGCGATCGTATACATTGTATGTATGGGTGTGTTTGCTTTCGGATTTACTCCAGCATCTGTTTAGGTATTAGGGGGCATCTTCACATCGTCTCTATATACATGCTAAGCACGTTGTATTGCATGCACTTCTGTTATTTATCTGTACATACATGTCATGATCATTCTACATACCACTATCTTGAGCTTAACCAGTACTCATAAACGCCCACATGCCAACTTTGTTTGTGCTTTAGGGTAGATCGAACCCTATTAAACCTAGACATTACCTTTGTATTACGGACACAACCTTGATGAAATGTAACATCCACGATGACGATTCTCAACTGTACCATATATGTGAATGCAATACAGCATACACATGGATATCTAAATCGAGAATCAACGTTCAAACTAACGTTGCACCAGAGTCTCCATGACAATAAATGCGTTCAAACATTTATCCAGGCTGAAATCCATCCGCAAATATATTCATCCGGTCTACATCCCAGACGATGTGTATAATGTTCCGGGTAAACATTTCATTGTAACTTTGTCTCTTTAATGTTTTAAGTAACAAATCTATTTGAATGTTATATCATCACTTGGTTTCCATTTTCTCATTGTATTAATCTCCTTTGAATTCGTATCAAGGTCTTTGAACTTCTCTCGTTGGTTTTGTACACAGCCCTAGATATCTCATTGAGGGTTAACATTGGTCATTGTTAGGGTTTCAGAACTCCGATATCTCGTGCCCCGGTTTTTTCCTTGACTCCGGAACAACAGTAATAACATATCATAATCTGTCTCATCCCGAGATTCTCATACATCACATATATGTATGTACATGCATGAATGCATACCAGTAAATCAGCCGCAAAGTTTTTCCGTGTACATATGTACATGCATCCACTCACACATACAGTGTGCGATGTGGCTGATTACTGGCCATCTTAATGCTCACGTTTTATGCCATTCACATGGACTCCAGTACAAGCTCTCCTCGTGGCCCTCTTTAAGGAGCTGACGAAATGATATGCATGTCTAGAACTGGAATCCCGACAATAGTGTCTTGCAAAAGGGCGGTTGGTAACCCGTAAGCTCGCGTTATCTGCTACCACGTAAACTAACCGATTATCGTGATTCGAATTAACGTTCCTCATGCCGGTCCACTGCCCTCTACGGCATGCAGACTATAGACATCCTTGAAGCTCGAAACCCCGCCACCGTTTACGCCCGTGCCTTCGTCGTCATTGGCTGGGCTGGCTGTGTGCCCCCCCAGCCCTCTTTGGATTGTTTAGCCTCCATATTCATACCAAGCGTATCCAAACAGTCGACAGGCTCGGTTCTAGGGCCTTTTCTGGGGCGGAATGGCTGTGATTTTGCTTGCACCCACCACGCCAACCTCTTAAGCCACAGCAGCCTAGTTCAGATTCGCCACTATTTCGCCCTTGCTTTTTATCTGTCATAGCTGTTGGATCGTATGGTTGCTAAATTCCTGGCCCATGTTCAATGAGTCCAAATTCCCCATAAAGGTTGCATCCTCACCGTCCGAGAGTTACTGGTTTTGACTTCAGACTTCTGTTTTTGGACCACCTGCCTGTTTCTCGGGTCTACTGCACTCCGAAACAATTCAAGAATATCAATCTTTGTCCGCCATATCGCTCGCACCCAAAAACAGTGGAAGCATATCTTAGCACCAGTTCACGATAGATTGCCTTTGTATCTTCAACACAACATCTTTGCCACCATTCGATCTCCACATCGATCAACTTGTGCCCAGCTCGATTAACTTCCGCCTGCAAGCGCATTGCCGCAGCTTATAGTTGACCATCCTGCCTGCATATCCCCAACCCCGTCATACTCACACCACGCCTCAGCAACGGTACTGTAGAGTCTTGTACTATATATTTTGGTGTGATCGATCATTGCATTATCCCCCTAGTGTTTCCGACACACTCCTTTTTATCTGCTGCATCCCATCACCCCTCCGTCAGCTATATCTTTCGTTTTTCTTTTTTGTATTGCTTTCTTCTCCAACATCAATATACCGACCACATTCTTTCTACGAAATCATGGCTTCCCTCATGCCTGGCCAAAGATTGCTGGTGCGCAAGAGAAGTCGTTTGGCCGAAGATGACGGCCAGGACCTGTGCACTTCCGGTTTGACCGGGTTCTCCGAGCATAGAAATGTAAGTGGAGAAGAGACCCCCTCCATCTTGGATGATAAACTTGCCCATACATGCAATATCTTGAATAGTCTTGTATTTTATACAATTTGCTAACCATGCACACCGAGTAGAAACGCGCAAACTGCCAACCAGCTGTTCCCGCGCCCATCTCAAATGTCGACTCTACTTTTGGATTCTCCGTACAATCTCCGATACAAGCATCCTGCGAACCACTTTACTCCAATGTTGAGAAGTTTTACCATCAGACTACACAAGGAAACCACTTTAGCCATATGCCAACACCGACCGATTCTTCCTTCTCATCTGTCGTAGACAACAATGTTTGGTCTGGCCCTGGCCCAGCCATTAACGTCAATGAGGGCTACAGCTCGGTGATGCAAGATTCCATGGATGACGACTTTATTCCACGCAGCATCGAGCCACACATGGAGTGGTCTGAAGTTCCAAAGTGCCCCGCCAATGACTCCGGTCTACCATCACCAGATATGGGAAATGGCCGGATTCGCCATATGTCAACATCGGCTATCTCGGAAACTTATGATATGGACTACGACCAAAGCCCCGAAAGGGAGCTTCTGCCACGCATGATGGTGCCTACACTCCCAGAAGCATCTTCGCCAACTAGAGAGATTAGATCTTCACCATCTTGGAAAGGTCACCATAGATCCAAGCACACATTGAATTCTTGGACGTCGCAAATCGGCATGAAGCGTACCTTCAGTGTAGATTTCCATCCCGACTGCCAAAAGTGTCGTGACAAAGTACCCGGTCACTTCAACCACATCGTGATCGGCTCAGATGTACCACCACCTGCCCACCAATAAGCAGGCTCCCCCTTTAGATGCGGCCTTGTCATATTCCATTATACCCTTCATTTTTGTTTTGTTCTTTTTTGCATTTTTGTTTGTTTTTTGAGCGCTCTCATTTACCGCACACCTCTACGGAGCGTGTGACAGCTGGTCTCTTCGGACTTTTCTTTTGTTTACTCTTACCCCAGTCATCCATTTCAATCTTTTGCCTTGTTATTGAACTTCTGTATCTCCAGACACCTATAAACTAAAAAGTAGCTTTATGCTACCACATTCACATGATTCCCACTCTTACAGTCATTCCAAAAGGGTTGACATCAATGCATCTATACATAAATACATATCCACTAGTTTTTTTTGCTTGCGAACTATTTCATTGTTGATATCATAACTGAATTGTGATGTGAAAACAACCATATCAAACTCGTATTTAGAGTTTGGTTTCAACCAGTCTTGCATGTTTCCAGCGCAATCGCTAGATTGAAACTCCCGGGCTTTTAAACCCGCTTGACCCCACTTCAGACCCCCGTGATCTGTTCATAGACATGCGTGGTTGCACGAGCAAGGCGTGGCATGTGGGGCTAGCTTGCTGGCAACGTATGTGCATATGTACAAGATATGTACACTCACTGTTCACAACATAAAGTAGATCATTTGTAAGAATACAAAGACGGCATTGGTGTACATACATAGATGGTCCATTAGTTTACATAGTTCAATTTATAAGAAGACTTTCCGGAACGCCAGCTAATGCTCGGTCCAGATACTATAATACAATGCTGCTGTTTCTGGCTTTGGCTAGAATATACAGAGCTCAGGGTTTGCCTCGCATAGGTGGCCGACATTAACAGCCACCAAGCTCCGTAGTTATACAATTTTATGCAGCCCACATAGGCTATTTTCCTCACATCTACCGATCTCCCATTACCCAATTAAAAGAACCACCACTTCTTTGCTGGCTTAGCATCAGGAGTGGCCGCGGCCTCCACTGTCTTTGGTACCTCACCAGTAGCCCCTGGTGCGCTTCCTTGCACCTTCTCGTCAACCTTATCCCAGATGGAACCCTTGATAGGCTTGGTAGGAGGGTCCAGAAGCGGTGGAAGTTGGACACCCTCAGCTTTAGCCAATGCCTCTTCGACCATGGCGGTTTGTTCGGGGGTAGCGGTGCCGGTGATGTATGCGAGACGAGCGGCGGCCAAACTGTCGGCCTCCATTTGAGCCTGTTGGGCGAGGAATTCGGTCTTTCGTTGCTTGTTGAACTTGATCATGTCATAGGCGGCATAACTGGTGAATATGAAGGCAACAACTGTATCAGAGTAAAGTTAGTCAAGACAGTCGCATAGATATGTTTGCGACTGGGGCGCCGGGATTCCAAGTATAGAATCGAGGTCGACTTGTAGACCCCGAATGGTCGGCGAAGTGGGGTAGTTGAGTTGACATACCGGTGAGACCAACAAGACCGCGTTGCGTCACCCGGTGCATAACATCGAAGAAATTGCGACTCTTCAGGATCATGCGATCGGTAGATGAAAGTGGGGCCTCGCGCGCGGCGAGATGGGCTGAACGCAGACGGGCGACTCTCTGGGCGGTAGTTTCTCCGGCCGGCGCTCCGGCGGCGATCTTGGCGGAGGCTTGCGGGGTTTGAGATGTGAACCGGGTGGCCTCCTTTACGGTGCGTGAGCTAATCCGGGATGCCATTGTGAATGTGGGTTTGCGACTTGTGATGTGTGGGTGTGTAGTCTTTTGTAGATGAGTGTATCCGGTATATTCGGCGTGAGACTATTCACGAAACGCAGGGTAAAGAAGTCTTCGTGAATGACGTAATGTATTTGTACAAAAAAGAATCAATTTTGGTTGTAAAAATGTGAACCAGGAAAACAAATCGTATATAATATCCGGGGGCGCGGAAGCAATGTAAAGACCGGGTGTGTTGAGACGGACGAATGCGATAGGCGATGACAACCACCCTTAGCTAACAGGCATTCACCTATGTCATGAGATTTTCTACTGGATGTTTCTGGTAACCCCATCCCCGTCGTTTCCGAAGGATCCACTTTAAGTAATCACTTATCGAAGATAGCGTTCATTGGCTAGAGATAACAGAGGCGATTTTCCTCCCGGACTCACGTGCAGGATCACATGATGAGAAAAATTCAGGCCCAGGAGGAAGAAAACTGGGCCCTGCCCACAAAAATATTGCGCACAACTGCAAATCCTGGTACTGACGGATTTTTTTTCCATGGGTGGCTAGGGCTAAGGTCGCCAATTCAAGAAATTCCAGCTATCGCGGACCCTCATCAATCAACCTCCTACATTCCGAGTTCAACCATACAGACGTTGGTGCCCGGCAGACAAAATGGCGATCAAGCACAACCAGAAGATTATCAGCAACCACTTCCGCAAGGATTGGCAGCGCCGTGTCCGGGTGCACTTTGACCAGGTGAGCAGAACCTCTGCCATCTCGACGTCTAACGAATTTTCTGCAATCCCGAACGACCTCAGAAACACCGATGACGATTGAGACAATACATACCGAGCCGAAGGAATCCCCGCCGAATAGATATCTCGACCCCAAGAAGAACCCGAAAATCGCTGGATTAGGAAGACTGATGGAGGAGATGGACGTATGAGGGGATATATTTAGCATGTGTTGGCGGAAATCTTTTGGTCGGGATATCTATTCGATGGAGACTTGGGCGAAGTTTGTGTGGAAATAGAGTTTATAAGGGCATTGGGCTAACGTGGGTTGTTTTTTTTCCTTCGAATAGGCTGGCAAGAAGGCCTCGCGCCGTGTTGCTCGTCAGACTAAGGCCGCCGCTGTTGCCCCTCGTCCCCTGGGCCTGCTGCGTCCCGTCGTTCGCTGCCCCACCATCAAGTACAACCGTCGCCTCCGTGTCGGCCGTGGCTTCTCTCTCTCTGAGCTGAAGGTAATTTTCGACAGATTTGATTCCGGCCTTGATGAGATTACGATATTTTCGATTGCAATATTACCGATTCTGGCGAATTTCGACAACATTACGACTTCTCCGGCTTTTACTCGTCCAAGTACACAACACGCATCCGCCCCCATGACCATTTTCCGTTTTTGTTTACCCCGCAATGTCGGCATTGTTACCTCCATATTTCCATTTGTTTCAGGATACCGAACTAAACCACGACTCTTGACACGCCCACGCCACGAATCGATAATATTGCCATATCGTATTTTTTTCAAGAGAAACCGGAATCATCAATACACCCTCCGAACACGTATAACTAACTTCAAAATCTAGGCCGCTGGTCTGTCCGCTCGCTACGCCCGCACTGTTGGTATCTCCGTCGACCCCCGCCGTGCCAACCTCTCCGAGGAGTCCCAGGCCAAGAACGTCGAGATCCTCCAGGACTACAAGAAGCGTCTTATTGTCCTCCCCAACTCCGAGGTTGACATCAAGACCGCCGACCTTGTCACCAAGACCACCGTCTCCGTTCCTCTTGTCGAGGCCGGTGTCTCCGAGATCAGCAAGGCTGACCTTCCCGCTGCCGTCGAGGGTGGTGCCTACCGCAAGCTTCGTCTTGCCCGGAGCGAGGCTAGATACCTGGGTAAGCGTGAGAAGCGGGCGAGAGACAAGGCCGAGGCCGAGGCTGCCAAGAAATAAAAAGCTATCGTCTGAGGGTTGGTTTGGGTTTAAATGCATTTCATGTTCATCGGTCACAGATGTCTCTGATAGAATAAAGAGACGGGGATTCGGCAATAAAGAATGGTTTTGCATTGAACAGGTCAGCTTCCGCAGTTTGATGATTAAAAAAAAATGGTTTAACGCAATGGGTTTTAATGGGATTGGTTTCCGCAGTTTCCTGTACTATGGCGTTTTGATCTGATGATACCATTGTTTGCGTTGTGTATTAAAAGGGCATGTATGTAGTGTGTTTGTGGAAAGTTTCCATAGAGACATGAATGCTCAAGTTTGTTTTCTTTATCAAAGATGCTATGTTCTAGTGATATATGTAATGTTTACTCTACTGGCTGTGTACGCAGAGCCTCAATACCCGCATTATAGATCCTGCCCAAACTCTCCCGTAGACCGTCCTTCTGGCCAGTCTCACCAAGGTCATTAAGTTCCTTCAGCATCTTACTAACGAGAACAAGACCGTTCTCCCGGTCAATCTTCGGAGGAGTCTGTTGGCCCTGTGGCGCCTGTGGTTCCTGACCAGTAAGGAAAGTCGAAGGATCGACAATTTGAGCGGTACCCTCATTACTTTCTTCAGTCACGTCCTCTACAACCTCCTTCTTCTTTCCAGTGATTGCTTCTTGGAGAGCGTCCAAAGCAGCGGGGTTATTCAAGATCTCGGAAAGAACCTCGATGCCTTCGGGGGACCGGGCCATAAGAGCAAAGATGAACCAGGACTCGGAGCGGAGAACGGCATGCTTTGACTGGGTGACAAGGCGAGCTAAGGTGTCGGGGATCTTGGGATGGTCCTTGAAGAACTGGGCACGCTGAATGGGAAGTTCGGTGTCTTCTGACTTGTCAGAGTATAATATGCGGCAAATACTAGCAATAGTGCGAGACACCTCCAGCTTGTTCGCTTCGTCGTCACTCTTGTTACCCACGTCAATAAGTCTCTGGATAAGAGTCCGCCCATCTGCCTCCTGGTTCTCGGATACTGGCTTGGTAATGTCGTACAAGACGTTGAAGTGTTCACGGCTGTTAACAAGGAGAATACGAGTCAATGTGATAGCGACGTGCTGAACCTGTGGCTGGACATCCAACTCCCAGATTCGAGGAAGAACAGTAGGTTTGAAGATGCCCGCGTCAACGATAAGTTTCTTGTTTGCCACTGGCAGAGCCAAGTTCCGAAGGAAGCCGATGGCAGAGTAAATTAGTTGGGAGCCAGGCGTGGGGTCCTCGATAATTTCGATCAATGGGAGGTGAATTTGGTTCTTGCCAACGAATTCCAAGGTAATTTCATCGGATCGGGCAAGGTTTCCGAGGGCTAAGCATGCGGCGGCGGCAACCGGGCGTGGCTTAGATGGTGAGATCCAGGTCTGCAGAGTCTTGCATACATCGCTATCCAATGGATATTTTGCCATGAATTCATCCAATCCGGTGATCTCGGCAAGTGTATGCAGGAGTGACTGCTGAGTCTTTTGCAGAATAGTCTGAAGTTCCTTGGCCTCCTCTTTCGATTTAGTATCCCATTCGTAACTTGCTGTCCAGATGATATCCAGATACTTAGCCAAGTCAGCGGGGTTCTCGACTATGGATGTTTTGAAACGGTCGGTGGCCAGGTATGACCAGCCGGTAGTGACGACGGAAAGGAAGTCGTCTAGGTCGTCATCTGGAGCTACGGAGAACAGCTCGATGGGGAGTCTTAATGGGGCATTGGCGGTTTCGATGTCTGTGGTTTTGTTGTCAGGTCTGCTGAACACTCGGTAGGAGTTGGTAGTACATACCGTGGGTGGACAGTAGTCCGATTAGACGAGACACCATTGGTAGGCATGATGATACAAGATCGTCGGCATTAGGACCTGTCAGGATATTGTAAATCTTGGTGCTGAATCCGGCTTCTGAAACGGCTAGTTCGGCAGGTTCTATTTCTTGAGTTAGTGTGATATTGAATGATGTCAGCCATGTGTACATACCGAATTCATTGCAGATGTTGAATAGCACAGTTGCGACATAGGCAGTCAACTCCGGGTTCTCGATTTGACCAACAATTGTGGGAATTAAGCCCCCGTCAACCACCCGAGCTCTGTTCTCATCTATACATTACCCGTTAGCCAAGATTGAAGATTCATCAATATGTTTAAAGACCTGGGCTTACCAACATAAGCACAGCAGTTCCCGACTAATCTCAAGACCTGGATACGATGCTGCAGGCCAATATCACTTTGGGAAAGAAAAGGGATGAATGTCTCCAGATATTTAGCTTCACCAATAGGTTTTCTCCATTCCTCTGTTTCACGACAATGTTAGATATTGAGATAGACTACGTTGGGGGTAATACTGGTATACCATTTCTAGAGTTGTCCGCCAATTGCTGTAGTAGAGTTGCCCCTTGCAGGTCAGATGAAGAAACTAATGACTTGACAATCTCGCACATGCGAGTGAGTTCAGATGCATCCGGCGTTGAAGGCCAGGTAAGAGCCGTTGGTGTTGACATCTTGGATATATAATTGATTATGAAAATGATTCGGAATACTAGATACTGGTTTGGCGCGTCGTCTAACGATGTTAAAGTGCCATGTCGACTTAGATATCAGGGTTGCCCCACCTAAGTAACCCTACAGAAAGGGGGCGACATGTCAATCTAAAGATAATGATGTAGACTAAACTCAATGTAATTGGAGATAAACGTCAACTAAGATCATGACAAGACATAAGACTAGCGTAATCTAGTCACACGTGGCAAAAGTTTTACTTGTGAATTTACAGTAGTCCCAAGCCAACTCCAAGACACCATCCATTGTTAACATTCCAGCAATCATCCCATGACCGCAATTATCAACCAAATCGAATCTATGACGTCGTGTGAAACCATTCCAATCCAGGACTCAGAAACGTCTATATTCCTACAGGTGTCAGTTAAAACAAACAATCCGATTGAATTGAGAAGAACTAGCCAGGGTGGCTGGATTCCATCACAGGTGGTTTCATCAAAGAGGGGTAGAACAATACACCCCACCATAGTTATGAGGCCTTCAAAACGTTGGATTGATCTGAGCACCAGAAGACTTTTTTTCTTTTTCTTTTTCCATTGTGTGTTTCGCATCGTTCTATTCAAGCAAACTAAGCGCGTACTGGTAAATACCAATGCCATAACCAACGGAAACTTTCAGTTATGTCCGTGACACATGTTTGAAAGGCTGAGCCGATTGACCCTACCTGATGACCTCACACCAGCCGCTCCATGAGGCCCATATGTGACAGGAAGCCCATGGAGCAGCTACATTGCCACAAGAACCCAATGACAAACTCTCTGTAATTCCAACAACCATACAAACCGCTACGCCATAACAAGGATTCGGCGCGTACAAAACACCCTGTGTCGTCATTGTAAAAAGAACTGTCACAGGCTTCTATGTAAGACAGCATGACCATGGCCACTCACCTTGCCTCGTCGGATCGGTAAAACGGCACAAGCCAGGCAAAAGACCAATGGTGATGCTTTTTCATGGTGGCCTGGGCGCACAGTTCAACCACCCCCCGTCTTGAAAATGCCCCGCAGGAACTGTGCTATGTAGCAAGAGGAAGAGCTGATAGCCAAGATGGTCGCCTGGTAAACGGTGGATCTTGCTCATCAATAGGAACATCAGACTCACCGGTGTTTGTATGTACCCTTCAGGGCCCATCTGATCTTTTTGTACAACTGATTCAGTACATATACATGCATACATATGTATACACATACAAGCCGCCTCTTTTCTCATTTTTCTTTTGTCAAGTACCCCACTGAGCCCTGAACCAAACATAAAAGTCCTTGCCAAGTGCACTTTTCTCACATATTGTACAATACCGACCACCCCGCAATACGACCCCGCAGCACACCATCAGCGACTGATTTCTTGCTCCACGGGAACTCACTAGCGCTACAATTGCTGTGCATAAGCCGTCCATCTCTACGTCATCAAACCAATGGGACTTACTCCTAGTGAGGATGGTCTAGCCTATGGCGAGTCCCACAACGAATCACAGCGCAAAGCCCACGAAAAGGACCTTCGGAAACTTCAAGAATCTCTCCAAAGCATAAAAGAAACACCCGAAGATAAATCACGCCGCGACCAAAGTAGAGATCCTCGATCTAGTAGGGACCCTCGAGACTTTGACCCACGCCGTTCCGAAGTCCGTTCTGAACGTTCGAGACCCCCTCGTTCCGAGTACTCTGACGACGAAAGATCCTACGCACCTTCCGCAAGAACTGCATACAGAGACGACCCGCCATACAGAGACGACCCGTCATACAGACAAGACTCATCATTCGGACCCTCTGACTACCCCGCAACCAGTCGTGGCGGCTCTCGCGCACCATCACGAGCTACAGAGTCATTCATCAGCCGCGGACGTTCCCGCCACCGTTCTCCATCGCCAGCCTCCCCGTTTGATCCACGAGGCCAACCTCGTTCCCGCTCCAGAATGACATACCGAGGATACTCCCGGAGTCCGTCATACTCTCCTCGACGAGGTCCCCCTGACCACCGAGGCCGACCCATGTCTCGCTCGCCATCCCGTATAAGCAGCCATGTCCCACCGTCCCGATACTACAATGAGCGGCGCTCCCGCTCGCATTCTCGACTTCCTAGCTACCGCGACCGCTCCGTTCAATCTCGGTCTAATGTGCCAGACTTTGACGGTCGCTCGCGCTCTGCGTCACGTCCGCCACGGCCTACATATGAACACGACGCCTGGTCCGACGATAGTCGTCCTCGGTCGCCCCTACGCATTAAAGATCGCGCCGAATGGCCCGAAAGTAGAGGAACATCACGTGCGCCGTCACGCGCGCCATCCTCCCGCGCTCCGGATATGCATAGGGCTAGATCCATGTCCCGAGCACCCACCACGGCTGCATCGGTAAGATTCTCACCTTCTCCGCCGCCACTGAACCGCCGGATGCCCCCGCCGGATGACCGCTATGCCAGATCTTCGCGCCGGAGTTCCCCTGGAGGACCAAGATACCCGCCTGCGCCATCGGTCCATACCAGACGGTCTTCCTGGAGCCGGAGTCCTCCTCGTCCATACAATGGTAGACCGCCCCCACCAGGGAGTCGTCGATCGCCTTCTCCTCGGGGAATGAGACCGCCGTCTCCTCGGGGGATGAGACCACCCTCCCCGAGAAGTATGAGAGCGTCTTCACCTCCCAGAAGTATGCGCCCACCTTCTCCCCGCCGCCGTTCGCCATCCCGAGGAAGTCCACCTCGAAACCGTAGATCTCCGTCACCACGGAGCCATCGCCTATCTCCTAGAAGTCGAAGAGGGTCGCCTACAAGTCGGAGAGGGTCGCCTACAAGTCGACGCCAGTCCCCCATGAGTCGGAGACATTCCCCCGTAGGACGTCGTCCTCCGTCACCTGATAGCCCCGGACGCTATTCTAGATCTAGGCCGCCGCCATCAACCCGGCCTGCTAAATCTCGTCGGGGATCTCTTGATTCGATGGATGAAGAATACATGCCGCTGTCACCACCGCCCGGACCGCAACGCCGTGATTATATCAGTGAACGACGTGAAGAGGCACGTAATGGCCGCCAAAGTCCACCGTACCCCACGAGACCTGAATCGCGGGGTCCCCCGTCCCACTTTTCCCGGCCTAGTACCGTTTTCTATGATGACAGACCTACTGGCGCTCCGGCCGATGAACGACAAATGGTCATCCACTCACCTCGGGACCGTTCCCCGTCTCAACATAGACGGCCCAAGTCTCGCCATGGATATAACAGTGATGAAGAGAGACGAGCGCATAGCCCGCCCCGCCAATCCCATTACTATGATGACCAGTATGAGGATGCTCCGTCTCAACAAGTAGCTAAGTCTTCTCATCGTCGTTATGACTCTAGACATAGTAGTCATAGTCCGGAACCTGCGCCACCGCCAATGCAGGTCGTCAACCCGAATGCCCACCTAAAGGCTGGTAGAACGAAAGTTCCTTTCAAGTTTGTGGAAGAAAGTGTGATTTTACAGCATGGTTATAACTACCATGTCGAGGTAAGTTAAACCAGTATATGATAGTACATACCAGAAACTAACCACAACATCAAAAGGGACGCGCATTCATTATTGAACACGCCTTGGAAAAGGAACAGATCGACGACTTACTGTTACAAACCAAAGAAGAGCGCAAGCTCAAGGCCGATGGTAAGCACTCCACTCTTCATCCCAATCCACACAACTAACCCTCTCCAGGCGGTCCATTCGACAGCACAACAATCATCAAAAAGAAAAACGGGCACATAATCGAACGCAAAGGTCGCGAAAGTTTCCACGAAGAAATCGTTCTCCGCCCACAAGCACCTCCCCAACCGATGCCAGCGCCCCTCCCCGAGCGTCGTCGCGAGCGATCTCCCCCACGTCACGCGCCAGCGCCAGCTGCTCTTCCGGCTCCGCCACCAGCGCCAGCACCAGCTCCAGCTCCAGCCCCCGCCCCCGCCCCGGTACACATCCCATACCCTGTGCCTGTTCCCGTCCCCGTTCCTATGCACCCGGATGCTCGGATAGTAGACGCTTCTCCCCATGACTATGAACGGCGAGCCGAACAGACATACGCCACCATGACCCAAAGTATCGGCGGCGGAACCATGCCTATGATGGCCGCTCCCCCACCACCACACTACGTCGCCCCAATGAGCCACTACGCTCCAACCGTAGCCCCCACCTCCGTCCCTCCACCATCCTCCGCAGCCCCGCCAAAACCCCCCAAACCATGGAAATACGTACCCGGCCCCAACCTCAAGTCCAACGCCCCACCAAGTCTCGCTCACGAGCCGGAAATCAAGACCGTCGTTCCTCCCTTCGCATCCCCTGTACACATGCCATCTGTACCTACCGCCCCTGTCACCGGAACAACAGCGAGTCTCAGCGCCGCGAATCTTGCGGCCCTAGCAGCTACGGGTGCCGCTGCGACGAGCGTTGCTGATTCGGCGTCTCGGCGAAGCGCGAGTACCCATCGCCGATCCCGTTCAACGCATCGTCATCGGTCCAGGTCAAGATATAGATCCAAGTCTCGTCATGAGACAGGTTCATCGGTTGTAAGTGGACATATCTCACGGCATGAATCTCTTCGGGCATCGCATAGAGGTACGTCGAGGGCGCGGAGTCGGGCAGGAGAGAGTAGTGTTTATTCAGCCCGTAGTAAGAGTACATCGGGTCGGAACCGGAGCCGCAGTGTTAGTATGCATCTCCTTGGTCTTTCGAAAACTAGAGATGATCGGAGTGACAGGAGTGATCGGAGTGATAGCGATGATAGTGGAAGTGATGGTAAAAAGAGATCACAGAGTAGAAAGGGGACTCGGATTGAAATTGACCGGAAAGGACAGTTGAGAGTCAGTGTGCCTAAGAGAAAGTAGTTGTTTGGTTTAGGCAAGTAGGGTGGAGTAGTCTTTAGGCTACATCATGTTTGGTTACGACGGAATTGCTTGTTAGCAAATGCTATGTTAGAAGAATCTTCCCCATACCCAGCCATTAAGACGTGATATGGTGAAGAAAGAAAAGATCCCAAAACACCAGTGTTTATGCAAAGAGTACAAAACACTGGTAATAATAGGATAATTACCAGGTGCCCACTTAAAGCCCATTGGTAACCTGTCTGGGTCTCAAGATCTCACCAGCCCTCTCACAGCCAGTGAAATCCAAAAAACCAGACACTTTTCAAAGATCTGGAAGTGTTAGTAATCTCGTAAGTTCAATCGCAAAAATCTAAATGTAGTCATGGGCAATCAGAGATACAAACTACAGTGACTGTAGAGTTAATGGAAAACAGAAAAAGAGAAGAAAAAACCCGATGAATATTTTGAAAGTGCCGTCAAACGGCGAATGTCGTGGCCTCCACGGCGAATCGGAATGGTCGATTTAATCAGCATCATAGTTAGTATACTGTTTCTCTATATCGTATATCAAGAGATTCGCCGAATCGATGATATGATGCTGGATTCGTGTCATAACCAGTAACGAGTATGCCGATGGTGCATCATTCGTAGGGTGTAACCAACGCGGGTGGAGGCTGTGACATCTACCGTTGAAGCGTATGTATGCTAAAACGCTGGGCCATTTGAACATCGGGAGATTTGCCAGCCGCCTGATGGTAAACCGACAGTCATCGGGATGTTTGAATAGCCAGCAATACAACCAGTACAGAAGAACAAAAAAAACACGCAAAAAGCATACTGAAAAAACGGTAAAACGAGAAAATACCCCCAACTATTATGGGGGATAGCCAACGCCGCGAATGCAAAAAGAAAAGAAAAGAACCGAAAAAGCAATATTCCCATCACCAAACAAAAACTCCAGTAGCCCATATTTGAGCGGGAAAAACAAACCCAAGAGGTATACCAAAGAACCCCAAAAACACAATTGCGCCGTAACGTCAAAATCACCATGGCATCTCCATTTTTAGGGATACGGGATCAATCCCATAACCTACGACTGTGTTTAAGTTGGACTACCGACGGTCACGTCTTCTGTCACCCTTACGGTCAGGGCGACGGCCACCACGACCACCTCCGCCGCCACCGCCACCGCCGTTCCAGTCACCACCCCGCTGCCGACCATTGGTGTGGTCTGGTGGTGGGGGATGTCTGTTATAAGCCGGGGCAGTCGGAGGTCTTGAAGGAAGTGTGTGGTGAATCTGGGGGTTCTGGTACACGTGGCCGTTGTTAGACACACCAGGGCGACTGGAATGAGGAATCCCTATGTTCTGGAAGGCATTATCCATGGTCTGTCTCTGCTCTTCAAAGTGGCTATAGTTGGCGGCCAAGATAGGTTCAAGCAAACTCTTGAAGTTCTTGAGTCCATCATCAGCCTGTTCAAGGCGTTCAACCATAGCATCATGTGCGGCGGCAAAGCACGCCGACACTTGGGTGAACCGAGAGGAACCGCCTGAAATGTCGTTGGCAATGTTATTCGGGTCAATAATCGACAACCGGTCAATGTTCTTATACACCAATGATTGGACGTGGGTCTAATAGTCCAGTTAGTACATGTCACATACATGAGAATAGAAGTAAACATACCTTAGGGATGTAAGCCGGTGGCGCCATCTGCAGAGCAGTCTTGGAGTAATCAAACTTCTTACCATAGAAGTTGAAGAACTCCATCAGAAGCTCGCCGATGTGTTCATCACCACGAGTGTTCAAGTGCTGGACATCAGGGTCGAGATACAACATGCTGACAACCAAGCAGCAGACGGTGAAACCACCGATACCTCCGTTCACAGGCTCGTTGAGTGCACGGATAGCCAAGAAGTTCTTCACGAGCGTAACCAGCTTAGGCATGACTGGGAATGTTTCCTGCCAGTTCTTGAATGTAGCAATGGCTTCCACGCCACCGAGGTTTTCAAACGAGACGTCAACACGAAGGTTTGTCAACCGATCAACATACTTGACAATGGGAACCTTTGCTCCGAGAATCATCTGAATAGAGTCAGGCACGCACATCTGGTTGTTGACAAGGAAGGCTCGGAACTTGTACATAAAGGACTTCGACCGCGTGGTGGGAAGACCTCCGTTATAATGTCTCCGAGACACAATAACCAAATCCATATCAGCCGTGGGGAGGTACAATCCAGACATAAAGGAACCGAAACAAACAACTTCACAATCAGCCAAGTTATAGTTCCTCTTGATGGCAACCTTAAGTCTGTTAACAAGATCCTGGCGTACAGATTCTTCGAATTGGCGGGGCTCGACGTAACGGTAGAAGTCGCATATCTCCTCGGTGAGACTATTGGAAAATCATATTAGTACCCTGATCGAATGGTGCATCGAAAACATCAACAAACTTACCGCAAGGTCGCTGTCTTGGAGTTGTCGTAGGTCTGGACCCAGGGAACCAGCGACTTCTGGCCAGGAAGAGGAACCCATTCGCCATAGAATGTTTGCAAGGTATTCTGACCATGCTTTATTCTGGCTTTATTGTTCTCGATGGGCTTGATAACATCATCCACGGTGCGTTTGCGCGAGCCCAGATCCTGATTGGGTGTTGTGGGCTGCGAGATGTTTGTCTGGACATCATCGTCGCTACTCAATGTGATGATATTGTCGTTGTCACTATCCACGAAAACAATCATTTCGTCTAGCTCGTCAACTTTGCTATCCTGATGGTTTTCATTCAGGCCCTTGCGAATCATCTGGACAAGATCACGGGTCTTGTTGGAGCTGGTGAAATCGTCTTGGGCAATGGCCGTATACGGATTGGCGTTGGACCACCGAGGTCTGGCAGGTACCGCAGGTTCAGTGCTCTCAGACCCTGCACTATCCTTTGTCGCCTCATCTTTCTTTTGGGAATCAGCTGTATCAGTAGTTGATTTCGTCCCTACTTCAACACCATTGATGGGACCATCGTTGGGAGTAGCAAACTTGGGCTCTTCGTCGCCAGAGTCAGTAGCCTGTGTCTTCTTGCTGCGCTTGGCGTTGTGGGCGTCATCATTGGAGCCACCGGATTCCGCATCAGAAATATCCATCTCTAGCTCATCATCATCGGAATATTCACCACTAAGCTTGAACCTGTTTCCTTCTTTGCTACCATCGCGAAGATTGATAGCAGGCTCAGCATTCGCAAGGGCCAACATTGGGCGCTCCAGCGCGCTAAAACGAGGACGAGGGGGTCTACCGCCACGTCCAGCTCCGCGTCCGCCACGTCCTGATCTGCCGTTGTCCCGGCCTCCGCGACGGTTGTCGCGCGGAGGTGGACCCGACGGCCCGGTATCGAAACCACGGTCGCGAAAACTTGGGATATTACCTCCACCGTTTGAGGAAAAAGTGAAGTCAGACTGGGGGGGACGGTGAAAGTCATTGCCTCCATGATGGTGGTTGTTGTCATTCGATCCGCGGGGTCCGCTAGGGATTCTAGGAGGAAACCCATTCTGGCGCTGTTGCCCACCACCACCACCATTACCACCGCCGCCACCTCTGCGGCCGCGACCGCGACGATCGCCAGCCATTATGGTTTGAAATGAAAAAAAAATCGACAGATGAGTCGCAACTAAATTGTGAATCTCGACAACTTTGTATAGCCGAGCTTGGGAAAAAAAAAAGAGGAACCTGTTTGTCGAGATGGTTTGCGCGAAGAGTTGTTGATTGCAAGCCGAGGATTGAGAGTTCCGCGTTGTTGTGCGATGATAACTAAGTGGGACGAACTTAGGACAGCACTTGACTTTTTCAGAAAATAAGTGGGTCTCTTATCGATTCTATCAAATCGGTATGTCAGGGTTGTGTTAGGGTATGAGTATACACGTTCGGTCAATCTGTATAACCCTACGATAGACCAGTTGCTAAAACTAGTAATTTGTCTCAGTTTTCTCTTGATAAATGATGTTGGTCCCCCTTGACTTTCAGTCACCTGCAAGTCGTTCTAGAGAAAGTCAAGTATTAAATGTGTCTGATTTTGGGTTCACTTGATGTCAAAATCAGTGAGACACTTATCGAAAAGACGCATTACTCCATCCAAGTATATACGAGAGTTAACTATACCTCTACACCGAAATACCCAAACTTTGGTCGAAACTGCACAAAATTGTGCATTTCGAGCACAACATATTCTTGTACCGGTGTTCTATCCTTACAACGTCAAAAATACACTAAAGACACACCCTACATTCAAAACTTGTGGTGCCCCCACGGCAGAATTCCATGGTTATCCAGGTCTTATGAAATCGGTAGTGTTCCCTCATCCACAGGACACATCATTAGAACGGCTCAGCGATCCACCTTACGGAAAAAAATATAGTGACGCACATATGTACATACATGCGTATCAAGTACCCATTTGAAACTCCACCTCTATCTGTACGCTCAACACGCTAGGACACGTAGATACACACATCCAGCCTCACAACTCGGGTCGCAACAATGGTGCCCGAAAGTTGGTGCATCCCGGAACTCGTGTAAATAGCTAGGCGACTCGCGTTGGCCACGTATATACATACATATGTATGTACATAGATATATACACTTACAAATAACTGTGTCATATGTATAATCAGTTAACTCCAGAATCTCCGTATCATTGTTTTCCCGGGGACACAGTTAACCGAAGGATTCCTTTCAACATGGAGAACTTCATCCTTTGCTGTGGATCACATAACAACGGGTCCTTATGAAGTTAGGTACACTCAGAGTATGTACCTTTGTAGATATGTCTTTATGTGTGTATGTATGTATGTACAACAAGGCACAACTATCATGAACCATGGTAGCTTCTTCAGCGCCAAGAAAGTCATGATGAATCTCACAGCTGAGCCTTTATTAAAGTATGTCAGATCCCTGTTGTATACCTGTACATATGTACACAGATTATGTCGACATAGGTACATATGTACATAAACATGTACAACATCTATCCGAACCTTGAAGACGAATTCCATTATTCACATCCGCCCTGATGTCCAAGGCCTATCCATGTTCAAACTCCTATCACCGTCATACAAATCCAGGGAACCAGCCTCTTGATGTCAGTCTGTTCTTTCCAGCACGGAGCAGGAGTTCTTGTGCTTATGTATCACATATTGAAAACAAGCTTCCTAGCTCAACAAAAAGGGAGACAACTTTACAAATAGACAGGGCCAGCGTTAGCTGAGTATGTACAGAATTCAATGGTAATACGAATGGTAACCCAACCCCGATATCATGGCCCAGTCTAGCAAGTGCAACGTAACAACGGTGTGGATGATTTCCATTTCCGGCACGGCTTGTGTGTCCCGATTNAAGTTAGGTACACTCAGAGTATGTACCTTTGTAGATATGTCTTTATGTGTGTATGTATGTACAACAAGGCACAACTATGATGAACCATGGTAGTTTCTTCAGTGCCAAGAAAGTCATGATGAATCTCACAGCTGAGCTTTTATCGAAGTATGTCAGATCCCTGTTGTATACCTGTACATATGTACATACACAGATTATGTCGACATAGGTACATATGTACATAGACATGTACAACATCTATCCGAACCTTGAAGACGAATTCCATTATTCACATCCGCCCTGATGTCCAAGGCCTATCCATGTTCAAACTCCTATCACCGTCATACAAATTCAGGGAACCAGCCTCTTGATGTCAGTCTGTTCTTTCCAGCACGGAGCAGGAGTTCTTGTGCTTATGTATCACACATTGAAAACAAGCTTCCTAGCTCAACAAAAAGAGAGACAACTTTACAAATAGACAGGGCCAGCGTTAGCTGAGTATGTACAGAATTCAATGCTAATACGAATGGTAACTCAACCCCGATATCATGGCCCAGTCTAGCAAGTGCAACGTAACAACGGTGTGGATGATTTCCATTTCCGGCACGGCTTGTGTGTCCCGATTCTGAAGCAACACATGGACGGAAAGTAGGTGACATGCAGACAATAGTCTCACCGCTTTTGCAACTGGAGGCGTACCGGATCCACTGCCACAGGTACCCTCATGCAATGAGCTCGGGGTATTCTTTTGGCCCATTTGAGGAATCCACCACCTCGAATGATTGTATAGTAATCCGATTGTGGTGATGTGCATGGGGGTCGTTGGACAGTATGTATGTTTCTGCGGCCCAAGAGACTTGACGACTGACAGACCAGGGCCTAGGATTAACAAAACGTCTGGGGGCAAATGTGGCATCCATGACGTCCCTTGTCAATATTGACGGCATGTAGTTGGACCCCCCACACCAAGACTATATGATAGTGGGGAGTCTGTTATAAGCGGTCTGTACCGCTCATCACTTCCTACATAAGCCTAAAGATATTCGTTTTCGGTACATGAGATTCGGCTTGTTGTATAAATCCACCCCGAACGGAATTAGATCACGACTGCGGAGTGTGAATCATTCTGTGATTATAAGCGAACCCATATGGGTATTAGGGATCTGTCGTAAGATTCCTGATAGAACATCCTATACCGGAATAGAGACGTGAACTTAAGAATTTCCAGAGAATCACACAACGTGCAGAAAAAATGCCAAAAATGGACATATTTTCGGCATCCAGCCGTATTCAATGTGAGCCCAACATCCAACTGTCTCCTCAGCTTGTAAGCCACCTTGTCGATCTCGTTACCTCCTTTGTAAAAAGCGAAGAAGAAAAAAATAGGAATCGCAAAATTCTCTAAAGTTCTCCATGTCCATGCGGGATCCACATCTTTGTCGGACAAGATATCCCCACTCCTCGCTCCATCGGCGTTGAAATTACCCACACCGACCTAGCATGANCCAACATCCAACTGTCTCCTCAGCTTGTAAGCCACTTTGTCGATCCCGTTACCTCCTTTGTAAAAAGCGAAGAAGAAAAAATAGGAATCGCAAAATTCTCTAAAGTTCTCCATGTCCATGCGGGATCCACATCTTTGTCGGACAAGATATCCCCACTCCTCGCTCCATCGGCGTTGAAATTACCCACACCGACCTAGCATGACGGAAAGAGACAAGTTGTGGTCGCCGAATCCTATGATTTGCCCCTTTTGTTCGGTGATCACGACCTAAGAAAACGGGCCTCGGTTAGATTGTGGCAGGTTATTAACGGCGCGAGTAGTAGCATTCCAGGTACGGGGTAAAATGTCGTATCTTCGCAAGCGTTGTGACTAATGTGTTAGGATTCTAGAATTTGTTCACTAACGAAGTTCTAGAAATCTTCCATGGAGTTGTCCTCGAAGAATTTCCTCTTTGGGGACTTTTGGTTGCAAAATTAGACCTTGAACTTCTTCGTACAACAACTGGCTATAGAAGAGACTTGGGCTTTTCGGCCGGTATGTGGTCTGAGCTCGCAAAGAATTACTATGCCTGGATAAGTTGAAATCCCTAATACTACCCAAATCGTCGGGTCATTACTCCTCCGTCATCCAATAGGATCTAATGATAGCGGGACCCTCGAAAGATTGAGAATGCACAAAGCTGTTGGAATATATCCCTCACACACAATAAAAGGCCCGACATCTATCAAGGCAGCCCAACATCACTAGGGGCGAGCTTTTCTGGCAAAGTTCCATACTAACAGTTATAGACAATGTTAAGTCCGTTACGAGGATGTCCAAGAACGCCATCAATGTAACAGAGCTGTGTACAACAGGGCGGCTTCCTGCCGTCCAAAGGAGTGTGTGTAGAACTAGTGTACATTTGCAATTGTCACGGATTTAACCTTAGTTGTACTTGAAAACGACAAAAAGATGCCTCCAGACAGATTGGTTAACTAGACCCAAGAGTGTACATACATACGTACATAAATACGTCATACTCATCACACTGAAGAGACTTACCCAATGCCATTAAGTGGAACTGGGCCTTGCCGAAGCTGAGTATGCACAATGATGCGCAACCGACATCTAGTCTGACAAACAGTATGGTTTCCACCATCATAGACGGAAAGTATCGCCGCTTACGTCCGACAAAACGCCATCACGTTGAGAAACCCCAAAGGATGTGAAAGTGATATGTGATAGACAAATGGTTACAGTCGCTTAAATCCAACGGGCCTCTAAATGTTGGCAATGACGCACTATGGATTGTGAGGATTCTCCTCGTCAATCTGACAATGAGCAGGGTTCGGGTCTATACACATCATATTACGGAGTATGCTTGACTGGGTACGGTACGCTTGTGAAACTTGTAACGTGATAGTTATGTCCGCAGGAAACATCACGTAATACATCTATATGCACATATATAGACACATCTATACGGTCGAGTAGATGTGCACATCATATATCACGTTACAGATACTTCATGAACCAGTATGATCATACACCATAATCACGCATTTGTATATTCAGCTGCCGCATCACGCGCTCTAAAAGTTTAACCAACCGATGGAGAATATGTCCAACAGGAATCCTAAATCCTACTGTCGGTAAATAGATGGAGGGGAGCTTCCTCTTGCTGTCAATCAACTAATAAACAGCTCCGCACAGGCAACTCGGGTTAAGGATATAAGTTGCCGAAAGTATATGTTTGTACATGCAGACATACATGAATACGTACAATACACATGTCCACGGGCCTCTTTCCCCAGGAAAACCGGACATATAAACCCGTGCTTAGATGTTTATTGGTAAGTAAAGTCATCCATATATGTATACATGTATATGTACATGTATACGTATGTACGTGTGGACTCACCGAATTTTGTAGAGGCTATGCTTATTAATAAACCTTATGGTCAATGACTATATACGTTAGGCTCTATGATATTGGCTACGGTTACAGTAGGAAGTGACTATCTACTTATTATTGGCTGTGGCACCGAAGCTGAACCTAACCCGCAGAAAGAGGAACAGAAACTGGACACATGCAGTTGTCATACCCGATCCTTGGGGCCGAGCAATGGGACGACGTTCACGACACATATATGTTGTATGTCTATGTAAAGAGGCATCCGTGAACAAGAAAGGTGTATTTTCGACAATTTCGGATGACTTACCGTGTAAAGATATGTCCAACTTGGGCATGACTAGGGTGAGCTCTTCTCATCTATGACCGCAGAACAGAGGGCCACTGTCAACGTCCCCACTAGATCTTCACCGCCTTGCCGATCCTGGTGACAGCCAAGACTGCATGTACATACGTCTGTATGTATGTACATATGTGATTAGAAATCCAGAAATGTTTGGTTCCATGGTTGGGGTTAACCGGACGTACAGCAGACACAACCTGTATATATTGAAGAACAATGCTGCCCACTTGTCCGCTTGTCACAAACTAAGTAAAGTACAATCTGTGTGATTTACGAAAACAAAATACCATATGTTTTTTACTGTTTTCCACGACGATCAGGGGAACTTGGACTATGGCGTGCCGGTCAGCGGAAATAACGGATGTTGATATATCCGTGATCTAAACGGATTGCATATGCAGAGTTCCACTCACGACCTGGATTCAATAATGACGGAAATTTCATACATACATGGTTAGACGTTGCCATATTCATAGACAACGCACGGCACAGATATTCTTTCCCAAGAGTGGGGTTGTGTGCGGGATGACCGGGGGTGTCTTTATCAAGCATAATCCGGGGTCTGAGAGCTGTAAGTCGACGTTGGGTAAGCAAGGGTTCATGGCTGACAAGCCTAGTGTCACGGCAGATGCAAAGTGATGTGGAAGAAACAAGGGCTGCCACGGATTTTGGTACTATCTGGGGCTTAGGAAGTGGTCGGGTCTCACGTGTCGAATATCAGTTGTCAGTAGTCAGGCCAGAGACAGGGCTAGAACGATCGTCGATGCGGCGTTTAAGAACCAGAATGGCGGGCATGGAATGGAAGGAAAACGACAATATCTACCCGCCTACTTGACTGGGAACGGCAAACAACCCAAGAGGTCTTGTGGAACTGAGTGAAACGCCGCAACCATAGAAAATGGATGTTTAGCACATTGTGAAGTGGCCGCGCCATGTATCACCCCAGAACAGCCATAGGCTTAGTTTGCAACTTGGCAATTATCAATTACCCAAAGTTACCAAAGAAGGTATGTGATCATTGTACATACATACACACATACACATGTGTGTATGTACAATGTACAGACATATCGTATACGCATATTCTGTAACCCGGGGGTGGCGACTTCCGGGGTCGGCAGACAAGCGTACCCGGTTCAATGGAAGCCACAAAATTGTTCCACTTAGGTGTAAAGCCCCTGTATACTTCTGGAGGTTTCCGCTTTTGATCAATCAACTGTTGGTGGCGTCACAGAGCTGGTTTTCTTCTTTTGCCCGAGATATACGTTCCTGGTCTTCAGCTTCTGGCCGGTTCATATGGAAATTGGGTTCAAGTGTCACGACGGATCGCATTAGCGTATTCCCATAGCCTAGCTGTTCGTGGTATGATGATGATTGTCTCTTTGGAACGGATGGATATACCTGTCATACAAAGCCTGGTTGGGCCATCATTTTGCGGTTGGGATTTCAATGTCCCAACCGGCTGACATGGTTCGCTTCAAAGGATTTTGCTAGTTCATACTCAACAACGGCTATTCCCATCTATGTACCTTGTATATATTGCCAGATCGTCTTTCATCTAGAAGCCCACGCCATACCATTTATATACAGGTGTGTGGATAGTCAGATTTGCATACCCTCCTCCTTTGACAGATCGATTACAACATCGTGTTAGCGACTTTTCAGTGTTGGTCGTTGGTTAGAGAATAACGTATGTACTAGGAGCGGTTAGTCAACCGCCCCCTGCTCCAACGCAGTCCCCTGTTACGGCGTTAGTACCTGACCGTTAGCTGAATGTCAGCTTCGACAAGGAGTGTAATCCAGAAGTAGGGGCTTTCACCATGACATACCGAATAGAGATCGATAAGTATGTCTGTATGTAAACCTAATACTGGATATGGAATCATACCTATAGCTTCTAGCACTATACCTCTCTAATCTACATCCCAGACATCCGTAGGGCCATTATCCCGACTCCTTGGGGGTCATATCTGGCTTGGATTCTATTGCCACCCCGCCTTTCATTCTAATGGTAGACACCTTTTTCTGCACCCCCCAAGCCTCACGCCTAATTCGCTTAATACATTGTAAAATACATACCCTTGAGAGGACCGCCTGGTTTAATGGTTACATTATGTTGGAACGTTCAAGGAACGGCGGTGTTGTCAACTTCACACACTAGGAACACCGGTCATCCTCTACCTGACCAACAGAGAAGAACCAAACATCTTTTTGGTGGGACTTGAAATATCGCCTCGAACTCATTTACTTATTACTAGACAGTATATCCCGTAGCCAAGCTCACGTCCTTTCTGTCGCCAGTTTCAACGATATATATTTGGCTATACCGGCGTTTTACTCTCGCATTGCCAGTCAGATATCACTCCAATATTGGAACATCATAATCTTTGGTCATCTATAAAACATTCGCATTTCATTATTCTTCCTATATTTTCAGTTCCTCAAACCATAATAACTCATTTCCAATCTACGTCATCAATAATTTTGGATTGTACCCCGCCTAATTGAGTTTCGGTTCACTGCACTTTTCGAGTCTTCTTTTCCCAGTTCCCAGTGATATCCACCAAATCTTCGAGGCAACATTCGGCAGACGGCAATCACCCCTGTTCCAGTCTTTCCTCTTTCTAGAGCATATATTCTTCTCGGCAGATTTCGACGGTCTTACTACAAATCTTCATAGTTGACAAGATCTGTAACCATGGATGAAGATGTAGATATGAGCGATAGACCACCAGCTGATGATGATATGGAGGCTATCAATGCCATATACAACTTTGTTCGTGTACTGGCAGACGTAACCAAGTTACCACCCGACTGGCATCTACAACGTTTATCAGACGGTTCTACCAGAGACACCCTTGAGGTCGCCAAAGAGTCAGCAAAACGCGCATGGGGAAGAAGAGCGAGCAGACCACAGCCATTACCAAGCAATGAGAATATCACTCATTTAGAGCATCGTAACGACCAAGAACTTGACCCAAATGCGGGTATCACTCTCGCACACCCATCAAAGTTATGGACTGGACCACCGACATCTCAATTAGTTAACAAATGGGCGAATTTGACACAGATGTGTGGTGGCGAAGATACCTGTCGCAACCGGTTGTCAATTATGATAACTGATATCAAATCACTTACAGACGCAATGATCGCCGATGAGGCGGGGACCAACGACTTCATACCGGCGAATGCTGCGATAAAGGCAAGATTTATCGACGAGTTAAACTCGGCATCAGCATGTCTTTGCTCACGGGAGGTCCAAGTGGCCGGTTACATGATCATTTCTTGTTTCTCAATCATTCACTTGTTCGAGTTGAATACCTGTGGACTCAAGGGGTTGACTCATATACCTAGCAAGCCGTCATCACCACCCAGTTCACATGCGACTCCACGCCTTCCAGTATTGCCGGAATTACCAGACACGCCAGCTCTTGATCGTTCTCTCGCTTCTTATTTGACATCCAACCATCAGTCCTATGCTCGCCCTGAAGTCGTTCATCCACACAGCCAAGGACAATACGGGTCTCCTCCTGATCCAGCTTCTCCCGGTAGTGTCTACAGCACAGGAACGAGAAGTCAATCTGCAGTCATGGAGGATGAAATACCCGCGTGGCGAAGCGAGTACTTTAGCTCGTCGGGCAACTATCCGCGACCAAATATTCCAGCTGTTGGGTCGTCCGAGTCCCCGTCACGCAGTATAATTGCGCAGATATTTAGAGACAGTCTACCCAGTACACAAGGCCCGGACTTCCGAAGAGGGAAAGTAATTGGGGATGTTAGTCTTTTACAAGAAGTTCCGCAGTGCAAATTGGTCATCATGGAAGTGATCATGCGGTTTAAAGACGAGAACAATCTCGTGTTTCCACATTCTTATGATGAGGAACAAGGAAAAATGGGATATATTGGGATGTGCCATAAGTTAGAGCAAAGACTTCTCAAGGTCTTTGATGATATATCTAACTTGAGTAGTAGTATGACGTATATTCCATAGTATCGAGACGAGGGACCCGGGGAATTGGTATGGTATCGGGGTTTGGTGTTAGCTTCCAGCTGGTATAGAATTAGATAGACATGGGAACTTTTCAAGAATAATGATTTTGACTTTTACTTAACATCCCACGTTTCCCGAGTGTAACTTGTTGATTCCCGCTCAAACTCCTCAATTTTTTCGATTGAACCAAAAAATGTTGGCATTATAACGCGTTTTGAAGTCACTATTTAGCACATACGACCATAGCCTGTGGAAAATACGGGGTCCCGTCTGCTCCCCCATAGTCAAGCCACAGAGCGCTGGATTAGTAGTACGGTGGGTGACCACGTGCGAATACCCGGTGTTGTATGTTTTCTTTTTTTGTAGTTTTCGCTTCCGGGTCGCCGTCGTTGTTCAACATGACTTCTTGTGCCCCGGGTCGAATTGGTTAGATTAGCGCAGCAACTTTCCCAAAATGCCGAGATGCCTTCGTTCGCTAGCAGCCAAACCATCCAATCTCAAATACGCATTGTCGTTGGAGATCAGGTAAGAATATGCGTTGTCACATGTATGTATGACATATTTACTTTTCCGTTGATCATGACATCATGGTGCTTAACAACTTTTTACACACACACAGCGGCCGTCTGGCAACTAGGGTTACTATCAAACATAACCCCTGTGTTGATGATCTGGGGAAGTGCCACCTGGAATCACTGATTGAGGGTGACCGAATTAACTTTTCACAACATCAATAGCAAAGGCAGATAGTGTTGTCTATTTTGAAAGATTCACTCAAGTTTTGGATCTTTATTTCCATCTAATTTCCATGGCTTCAGTAGCCACCCCGCGCAGCGCTAATACGGCGCATCCCCGCTCCACTGCTCCCAAGACTTCCACCAACAATGGCCAAACCCGGCGATCCACTCGGCCCATTGAGCCACTCAGCGAACGAACCACTGCCCAATTGATCCGCAAGATTCTTGTTCCAAATGAACATAGTGCAAGTGATCAACTTACCGCAGCTTCCCTCAAGGGACAGTTGCCTGTGATGACGGGGTCTGAGGAGATTGATTTTCAGATATATGCCTTGATTGCAATCATTGTGCGGGACTCCGTTCAAAGTTGGTACGGGAGGATCACACCAGATGAGACTTTCACTACAGAAATAGTAGAAGTTTTGGCTCATGTCGTGAGCGTACTGGGAGAGAGAATAAGGGGCGTTGATATGGAGAGTTTAGTCTTGGATGAAATTCCGGACTTATTGGAAAGACATATTGTCGGTAGGTCTATTTGTATATGATCGTATGGACGGTTTCCTGACAAACACTAGCCTATCGTGCATCTAAGAATCCTGTCACAAGACTACCCATCGAGGCTGATCACCGGGAGATATATCATTCATTGTTCCCACTACCTGCAATGTCACCCGTTCCTGATCCATCAAACCCCAACTCAGTATCAAAGCAAAGCAAAAACGAGACGCGCTATAGAAAGTTGTTGATCCAGGGAATGTTGACAGTGGT
This sequence comes from Huntiella omanensis, assembly GCA_000833645.1. NCBI lineage: Eukaryota > Fungi > Ascomycota > Sordariomycetes > Microascales > Ceratocystidaceae > Huntiella > Huntiella omanensis. Next base: position 44,873 of record JSUI01006481.1, read on the forward strand.
ACTCAAGACAGAGGACTTGCAAAGTCCATGCCTGACTTCATTAGTTGGAGAGATCATCGCAGAGACTCTGATGGGTAACTTGATATCGAACAAGTTATCTCAACCGTGGATGTTATGGGAGCTACTTATCATTATCTCAAACGCAATCACAGGGAAGAAACCACCACCCAAGGAAGCCGAAAAGCGGAAATCAAGAAGATCGTCCAAACCCGCAACCACCATGGAACCATTCTCACAAGAGACGACTCTTCCAGTATCCCCTGACCCACCACCAGAGAAGAAAAAATGGTCATTTCAATATCTCATTGTACTTATTGTGCAATTGGGAATTGCGATATACTCATTCATTCGGGGAATGATATTAACTTACAAAAAGGCGAAGAAACTCCCGAGTAGACTGGCTCCATCCCCACATCGAAAAATACACCGAACAAGTGTTGTTGATAAAGTTCCTATTGCAACATTCAAAATGTTCAGTTTGGGTTCTACATTGATAGAGTTAGAAGACAGAATGCCCTGGTTAAGTGGTAGTTTGGCTATGGTTCAATGGACTATGTTAAAGGGACCATGGCGTATCGGAGCTTTGGATGGCATATTGGACAGGTACATTATGATGGGCTCAACTCTTCTATTTCTAAACTAACTCCATTTTAGGTATCTTGCTGCGCAGATAAACAAAAAGCTGTTTGATTCCAGTCGTGTCCCGGGTCTCCTCATCTCCATCCGGGGTGCCCTCTATCCTAACAATATGCCTGGAAAACCTGGTCTCATGCCACCGAAAAACGCCACCGAAGAGAAGGAACTGCGTCAGCGTGCGGCTACCTCTCTTTCCTCAATCATTCCAAAGTGGATGCTCCGGTCATACTATTGTGGTGGAGCGTGGCGTCCGGCTCCAGATCTTCAAATCAGCGAAGGCAACATGGATCCAAATCGCAGTACAGACGAGAGAGTGGTGGCTCAAATCGATGAGTCCATTGTGGATGTCTTCAGTGATGCATACTGCAACAAACATCTGATGTACTCCATTGTAGAGTTGGTGCTTGTGCGGCTTATGCCGGAGCTTTCGGAGAAGGGAGTAGAAGAGCTGCGTCGGAATCGGCTTGGCGTCTAGTGGTAGTGGTCGATTAAGCCTTCGTCGTTGTCCACTTTGATTCGATTTCATAAAGCTTAGACATGACCTGAGTGGGGGCCACATTCCTTAACGCCTGACGTTCTGATTGCACAAGACTGCGCAACACATATCTGCTGATGACGTCTGAAGTTCTCTCCTCGGGTCGGCCAATGCCAACGGACAGCTTGGCCCAATTTGTGGAACTGAACTCCGGGTTGTTCATGCTCTTCTGGATGCTCTTGAGACCGTTATGGCCTTTGTGGCTGGCCTTCCAAGGCCGAATCTTGACCTCGCCAAGGGCACTTTCAAGATCATCGTGGACGACCAAGAGACCAAGTTGCTCGGCCGGAGTCTCCCGGGCAATTTCCTTGTAGAGCTTCTGAAGCCACGGACCGGTGACGTTCATATAGGTTGGTGACTGGACGAGAACGAAACGAGAACCGATAGACGCAAGAGCCTGCTCCTTACCAAGGCGCTGCTTGGAAAAACTGGGTTGTCCGGGAAGAAGAGTCTGAAGGGATTCGAGGACCATGTTTCCGGCAGAGTGAAGAGTCTCAAGGTGTGGCTTGGGGTTGCCAAGACCGACGACAAGAACTCGCTGAATCATGATGAGGAAATGTTTTTGGGGTTTGAAAGATTGAATGAGGTGGGGAACAGAATAAGGAAAAGAGTGTGAAAAAGAATGGACGCGTTTGGCCTTTTATAGACACAGAACTACACTTAAGAATGGTCTTTTTGCTGCGTACAAGCCTGAGTATCGTGTACTAGTGAGTCTGATTTCAACTACATCCAACACAATATCGACCTATTTTGGCATGCCGGCATAACCCTCACATAGAAATCCCCGGTCAATCAAAATGGGAAAAATAGAGGGTCTGTAGTCACGTGATTGCGAACGTAATAGCTTGGCCGAATCCCATCTGACGTGGCGCAGCGACGGGAGCGGCGCTGACGTCGTTGACCTCTATGAAGTCATTCCAAACTAGCTTAAAGGCCGCCTGTATTTTGTCCCTTTTACAGCGTGTTCACCTTCTATCATAACCTATTTTTGTGCTGTCAAGCTTCGCCATTTGCGTCAGCCCTCATTGTCAAGCGCCACAAAATATTGGCCGTTTTAGACCTCAAAAGTTGCCGCCTGTTCCGCCCTAGGAAGTGCTTGTATCCGTGATCCTTTTGCTTCCAGCAGTCAGTTTTCTTCCCACTATCATCATTTACCGTCGTACATCAAACGCCTGTTCCCGTGTCGCCGCACTTTGCATCAATCCGCCATTGTTGCCGTAAACCTTTCTTGTACATCCGCTAGAGTCTCAGGACTTCTCCCACATTCGCCACACTCGAGACTGCCTTTGTCGCTCTACATCTCAATACACGAATTCGTCGCCTTTGCTCGACAGATCTACGGTATACCGTTGCGACCAATCAGCCTCAATTCGTTGTCGCATACACCCCATTTGAAAAATTCCACAAATTATTTCGCATATTTTGATATTATTCAAACGTCGAGATGTCGTGGGCTGGTACGCATTTGTTCGCAGTTGCAGGTGTTGGGCGCTTGCGACTCTCTTCCCCAGGGCAAGAGTAATGCTAACTCGGCCATAGGCTTCAAGAAGAATGTCAACCGGGCTACCACCCAGGTGATGATGAAGACGGGTATGTTTTATTGGAGGTTAAAGGCGTAATGCGGGGTCTTAGGATGCCTGTTCAGCAAATTGAGGGACAGAAACACTGACGTAATTGTTCTCAGGCCATGTCGAGAAGACGAACGACCGCGATTATGAAGTCGAGGAGAGGTGAGTCCTCCGCAATATCCATTCCTGTCAAGTATACCCATATTAACACTACCGCAGACGATTCCGCACCATGGAAACAGCTGCCAACCGCTTACAAAAGGAGGCCAAGGGATACCTTGACTCCCTACGAGGTGCGAACACGGACGTAACACGGAAGTCTTGAGAGTTTGTTGTACTGACTGGCGCACAGCAATGACGGCCTCACAAATGCGCATCGCTGAGACGATAGATGCTTTCTACGGTGACGCTGGTGCTAAGGACGGCGTAAGCAGAAGCTACAAACAAGCAGTAGAGGACCTCGATGCCGAGACCATCAAGGCCCTTGACGGCCCATACAGGCAAGTCCATTTTTCATGATTCACCATGCGCCGAGTATCTAACATTTCCACAGAACCACTGTCCTGGAGCCCATCACAAGATTTTGCGCCTACTTCCCTGATGTTAATGAGTGTATCAAGAAACGCGGCCACAAACTTCTCGACTACGACGCTCTACGTGCCAAGGTCAAGAAACTCGCCGACAAGCCAGACAAGGATGTCACCAAGTTGCCCCGCGCCGAAAAGGAGATGGAAATGGCCAAGGCCACTTACGAGCAACTGAACGAACAACTCAGCACTGAACTCCCGCAACTTATCGATTTGCGTGTACCATATCTCGATCCTAGTTTCGAAGCCTTGGTCAAGATTCAACTACGGTTCTGTGCAGAGGCGTACTCGCGTATGGCACAAGTACAGCAGTATCTCGAGCCAGAAACCAGAGACTTGTATGCTTCCGGGCAGTTGGATGACAGAGTGGAGCAGGTCTTGCAAGAGATTCGGGAGTTGAGTATTAGTGGGACGGTGTAAGAGTTTGATGGTTATGGTTGGCGTACATGGCGTTTTGATTTGTTATGTTGTTCTCCATTTGATAGTCAGCTTGAACTGAATTGATATAGACATTGGTTACAACGCCCATGAATTCATAGCTTAAGACATGCCCCGTGAGTGTAGAATACCTTTTTTTTTTGTTACGGAAGTCGAAGAGGTTAAAATCGCTGGTAAACATGTACAAACATTGGTACGCTACCTATCCAGTGGCCTGGTGCCCCTCCCTGACAACCTTCCCATACATACTAGAGACTAGTATCCTGGGTACATTTCACCCTGTGATGGACCGCCGTTCATCTGCATGTACTGCTGTTGTGGTTGTCCTTGATATCCGCTCATCTGCCCGTTCATCTGTCCATTCATCTGCCCGTTCATCTGCCCGTTCATTTGCCCGTTCATCTGACCATTCATCTGTCCATTCATTGGAACACCCATTTGACCCACCATTTGAGCTCCCATCTGGCCAACCATTTGTCCTCCCATTTGATTGCCCATTTGTCCTCCCATTTGCCCTGTCATCTGCCCCGCCATCTGTCCACCCATTTGTGCTCCTGGTTGTCTGGCCATTAACTCCTCCATTTGCCGCATCTGCAACATCTGTTTTAATTGTTGCTCCTGGGCCTGTAGATTCGCCTGGGCCTCTGCTTGTGCCTGTGCCTCCTTTTCCACTGGATCCTGGGTCTCGTAAAGTTGAGGCGAAATAGGATGTTCGGCCCTTGGGTGGACAAGCTCTGCAGAGGCGGTTACCGATTGTAGGACAACCTCGTTGGAGGCCATACTGTGGAATTGGCGCTGGGCTTCCTTGACGCTCCGGAATAAATCGGCTACTTGCTCCATGAATCTGGGCCGACCATCGGGGTCATTTTCCGCAGCATGGAAGTATAAGCCGAGACAAGTATCGTCCTTGTCATCGAAATAAATCAGGAGAAAGCGCTCTGTGATTTCGACATCCTTTAGGGCATCGAAGGGGTAAGATCCGTTCGTCGTGTCTTTCCGATTGATAATGAAGATGTATCCGGTGGAGGGGTTGGAATCTGTTGTGCAAACGAAAACTGGACCCTCAATACTTGTGCGAATCCAGCTTCCACCGACATTGTCAAATGTGTAAACATTGGCATTGCTATTGGTAAGAGCGATGTCATTGATGTCTGGATGATACTGGCGAAGGACCTTTAAGTTGAGCTCTGGGTTGGTGCGTCCCCGCAGCTGTGGGTTTGGGACGGGGTCGAGAACATAAGGGGCATCGCTCTCATAGTCAGAAACTTTGTTGGCGGATGGATTGCGCTTGTGTTTGGGATATGGACGACGTGATTGTTGTTGTGTCATTTTAGGTTCGTGTGGGGCGTGGATTGATTGTTTAGAGAAAGAATCGTCGGTAATGAGGTGATAATTATGATAAAGCAGGCAATCGTTGATAGAATGACACAATTGACAATGGATTTGGTTCGAAATTCAATAGCTCGATAAAAAGGCGAGGTTGTTTATTGGTCAGGGTTCATGCATGACGTTTGTTCGTGAGTGCCGCCCGCTCTGTCACTTCGGGAGCTGGGCCCACTTTATTCCATTATCTAATCATAGTTTAATAGGTTAGCGGGGAGCTCCAATACATCACTCCCAAGGGACGACCCAAGGCCTTCAAGGAATCAAAACAACAATAGTCACGATATGTACATACATATTTGCGTAACTGCCCCAAAGAAATGGAATTTAATCGAATGTCATAGCCATCAAATCATCGGTATCGTCACCCAAACTGTCATGGTCTTCACCGCTGTAAAGTAGCTAGGGTACGACAGGGTTAATTACCCCACACCAGGAGCTCTGGGGCTATGACGGTACCGTCACTTGATGTTCGATAAATCAAGGCCTCCCACATAACTACGGACCCGTTGAACAACGCATAGCGACCTGCATGTTAATTACTGCAAGGTGTGATGCCAACTCTCGTGGCCATTCCTTAAATTTTATCGTTTTATTCTTGTGCGCGCTTTTAAACTTCAAGTTTGAGACCAGAGCTGCTATCCATTTACTTTATTATTCCGCATTCGTATAAGCAGCATACTGGCTCGTTCTTCGATCGCCTTATATATTCTCGGACTTTTGCCATATATGTTCGTAGGAGCTTCTACAGTTACATCTCTACACGCTAGGCGCTCCAAATTTCGCTGCACTCTCTTTTGACTCCGGTACACCAATTTATAACGAATATTGTGGCACCGCTGTTCCATCTTCTCTCTTTCTACATACCAACATACGCACTTGCACTTGTGCGCTTCTTGTGCCAGCGCAGTCACCAAACAATTCTTGAGTCTATCAAATAACCTTCTATATTACCAACACACTCTTTTTTTCCACAATGTCTGGAACCACTTCGAAAACACACTCCCGGGCGGCATCCATGACCAAGCCGCCATCGCTATCTATAGATGAGACAATTCAAACCGATCCAGTCGAAATTCCTTCAGGGCCAATGTCTTTAGCCCGAGCTGTATACTCCCGCCGCCCAGAATACATCCGTCCTCACCGCATCAGAGTTAAAGTTGGCACTTGGAATGTCGCTCGAAATGTACCCACCGCCTATGATCTACGTAAATGGTTCTTTCAACCTGCAGTTGACGGTCTCCTCGAATACCCACCAATGCCACCACATCGAGTACCAACTTTTGGATCGACCAAATCCAGTTCTGTGTTTCAAGAGGTCACCGATGGTCCCAGACTACCGTGTAAAAACAGAATAGGGCTGTATGTTCTTGGTTTACAGGAAGCTCAACCTGGTGGCTTCACTAATAATGTGGACCCTATCATTGAAGACCATTGGAGTGATAGTATTGCAGATGCGCTACCTCCTGGATATGTGCGCATTGCTAGAGAGGTTATTGGAGGAATCATTATGCTCATATATGCGGCAGCAGAGCTTGCTCCAAGTATCTCAAATGTCAGCACATATCAGGTCGGAACTGGCTTGATGGGATTCTATAGCAACAAGGGTGGTGTCTCAGTTCGACTCGTCCTGGGCGAGACAACCAGAATTGTTTTTACAAACTCCCATTTGGCTAGCGGTTGTGAGCCACAGTTTCTCGAGCGCCGATGTTGGGATGCAAGCACTATCAAAAGCCGAACATCCTTCACTCCTGTTCGGGTTCCGGGTGGCCCAGAGACAGGCACTGAAAACATGGGCGATGAAGATGTGGCGTTCTGGCTTGGCGATCTGAACTTCAGACTTGACGCACCTGGCGAGGATATCAGAGGTCTTTTCGCGTTACACACGGACGGTATGTACGGGGTCCCACAGGAGCCTTCTACGCCAATCAGTCTAGCTAGTTCCAGCAGCATAATGGAGCCAACTGAGATCTACGACAGCGATACCGATACCGTTTTGAGTCCTCGTAGCGCTAAATTCCCGTATACTTTCGAGGATGCGGCCGAAACACTTCCAGACCCTGAAGACTTTGTACCAGAGGCTGATGAGGACCCTTTGTCTCTTCAAACCACTTTGAATTCACTACTGCCACATGATCAGCTTGCCAAGGTCATTCGTAAAAAGAAAGCATTTCACGACGGCTGGCGTGAAGGGCCGATCACATTCATGCCCACCTACAAGTACGACATTGGGTCCCGAGACAATTTTGACTCAAGCGAAAAGCAGCGCGCGCCCAGTTGGTGTGACCGTGTGCTTTACCGCAGCCGCCATGATCTTCAAAGATACCTTCACACAGTCCAAGAACAACGAGAGGCATCGGAACAGGAGGAGCAATTTGAGAACCATGTGGCAGCTAGCACTGCAAATTCTGAAAATACCACGCTCGATGGTGCTTCTGACAATCCAGATTTGGCCTCAACTCCCATTCAAACAACGCCAGTCTGGGATTACGATGAGTATGATGAAAATGAAGACGATAACGACGCAGCTAGCTCAAGTCCGTCGGAAAAGGAAGAGCTTGATCGGGTCAGGTTAGAACAGTACTGGTCCGTTCAAAGTATCACTTCTTCAGACCACAAGCCTGTTATGGCCCTCTTTACCATCGACTATGACGCTGTTGTTCCTGATCTCAGAGCCATTGTTCAAGCGGAAGTTGCCCGGGAATTTGATCGCGCGGAAAACGAGGGGCGTCCGGATGTCACCATTGTAGTCGACAACCAAAGCATCGAGCCGACAGCTATCGATACTAGTCAAGGCGAAACTGTTAACTTCGGGCCCGTGTCTATTATGAAGCGAGCTGTTCAATCAATGACGATTGCAAATACTGGCCAAGTTGCTGCTAAATTTTCATTCGTGGAGAGACCTGATAGCGACGATCGGAAGGCATGGTTGTCTGCTAGCTTCGTGGCATTGGATCCAGATGATGATGGTGAAATGCCCGACCTTGGCGATGTGGTTACGTTACAGCCAGGCGGAACTGTCGGCATTCAACTTGAGGCTCTCGTTGAAGATGTCACCTTGGCCAGGGAGCTCAACGCCGGTGCTGCTACGTTGGATGATGTCTTGGTTTTACGAGTAGAAGATGGCCGTGACCATTTTGTCCCGGTGCATGGAGAATGGTTACCAACTTGCATCGGCCGGGCTCTCAATGAGCTCATTCGGGTTCCAGATGGTGGCTCGACCGATGATTTACACCAGCGCATTTTCGAGCGCCCCCTGCCATTTAACCCGTTTTTTGGGTAACCCTAACGTTGACCATGTTACACTCTCACAAAAATGACAAGTTCAGGTTGTACCAGATTGTGGTACAAATCACTTACACATCTACTATCTCCCGGGCACGGGCCCCATGCTGCTCCGGACGCCGCCTAAAATGACTCACTCGCGTCACACATTTGGTTTAGGTGGATTTTTCGTTCCAATTATCGCGACTTTGTTCACACCAACAACGACAACATCTTTTCCACTGCTTGCATCAACACCTTTCCCGCTAGTCCCTCCCACTTGCTATACACAATGTCTAACCAAGCTCCCGCCAACGATTTGACGATTCCCAGTACGTATTTCCCGGGCTCCTGATGGCATGATTTAAAGACATTCCTTCTGACCTTATCTAGTTCACACCATCGCGCCGAGTGCCACTGTGGTGAACCCTTGATACATGACTTTCTTCATCGGTCTCACCGGCCTCGGGTCGACCAAGTGGCTTGGGTCATCTTCAACCAGTTGATCCCGAAAGAGATGTGGGCATGCGGCTGCGGTGAGGCCTTGCTTCATCGGTTTCTACTGTGCAAACATCTGGTGCACTGTCATGAACGAGTCACAAACCTAACCAAGTTTTCGGACAATGTCTGCCGGCTCCGCGAACCGCCTTACTGGAAAGACGAGCGGCTGGTTGTGAGGGATGACTTCCGGAGTGGTGACATGGATNGATGGTGGCATCCGGGAGTTCATGAAGAAAGAAAAACTTCATGGTAGCATCCCGCATAACTATGAGGTGCGGTGTTCAGCACCAAAGGAGCTCTTCAAGTTGGTAGAGAGTTTGTTGACTTTTACTGAGCGGGCCAGTGCTGATGAGAGCATGTTGGAAGGGGCAGAGATACCTCGTGAAAAGCCCGGCTGGCCGTTTGAGAAGGCAACTTGGCTAGTTTCTGACGGGTCGGTGCGACATGGTCTCGTGGCAGCCGTGCTGGAGTCTCTAGATCTTGACAAACCAATTGCCGAAGCTTTCCCTTTGGAACTTCCAGCTTTATCGCGGGTGGAGATTGTAGCAGAGGTATTACTTCTTCTATTGCACTCCATGACTGATGGTATTATCACAGTGTCTCTATGGGAGACTTTAGAGGAACGGATGCCCAATCTCGGCAACATTACAACATTACCGTGCCCATCTTCTCGTGTTGAAGATACGAAGACAGCTTTACTCGACATTCTAGCTCACGACCCCGGACACAGTATTTCTCTTGTGTTCCTCACATCAACCCTCGGCCGTGTATGTGCAGAACTATCTCCAGTGACCAAAGCGGATTTAGAAGCGGCAAAGGTGACATCCCCGGTATCCGCATTAGGATTTGCTGCACGGTGGAGAAGAAGTGTTTCCGTTGCTGGTGCTTCTGGTGGTGATGTCTCCAAGGTTTTGAAGAGACGTCAGAGAGAGAAGAAGATTGCGGAATGCTTCGCGGAAGCGGTGTGCAGGGTTAGTGCTGTGGGAGTAGGGCCGCGGGAGAAGAGAGACATCATTTCTAAACAGGCGGGATTGATTGGATTGTTTATACAGAAAGGAGACGAGTAAGATTCTTGAGATGAATATATCATTTTTTTACGCACGTTTGACAATCAAAGATGACTTGCGGCACCTATCATTGTCGTTTGATAGTGTCAGCCATAAACCCGTATTAAAGTGGGGCTACACAATCCATTTGCCATTTCTGGGCATGACTAAGGTCGTACAACACCAGTGTTTACCTACGTCATAGCCAGGGTGTAAAATCATCACGATTAGAATAAATCACAATCATACTATCTTTTCTCAAATTTCCCCCTTCACATTACTTTATATTTTTACAGGTTATGAGCCCGGGCTTTGCTCTTCACTAAGCACTGCCGTCAAAAAGTTCAAAACAAAACATCCCCAAGCCTTCCTACCTCCTCAACCCTCAAGATCCTCCAAGCCCTGAACGCCTTTCCCAAGCCGTCACTGTGCACTTCCACTACAAAAAAACACATGAACACCACCTTTTTAGACTCCATCTACAGTTTCAAGAACACCATGGATCTTCTGAAGTGGGTTCGGGAGAAGCTTCTTTCTTGGTCTTGCTTGACTCACCCTTGTACGTGCCTTCACGCAGAGCCTTGTTTCTCATGGCTTTCTTCCAGCCTTCGGGTGCGATCTCAGGGTGCAAAAAAAAACAGTTTTCATCGGAGTGATTGGTCCGCTTGCAGTGTGTGCACAGTTGCCCTTTGGTGGCTTTAAAGGGTTTCTTCCCCTTGTACTTGGAGTGTAAAATGCTTTCATTCTTGACGCCTTCTTCTTTGAATAGGAATCTGCGGGACTCATCAAGGACATCTTTGAAGAGTTTATCCAGCAGGGCAGGGGTTACTTGTTGATTTCCCCTCATGGCTTGCATCCAGCTCACAGCGAACGGCATGTAGTCTTGCGTGAGATTGCTCAGAGTCCAGACAAAGAGCAGTTCGTCTGTCATCGGAGCGCGTCCTCGACGGGCNCGACGGGCAAGGACTTGAAAGTTCCGGAGATCGTGAACGTATTTTTCAACGGTTCCACAATTCTCGAGGGTGCAGTGCAAAAGGTTTCTCATTTCTGAGATCATAGTGGTAAATCCGGCGGGGTTGTAGGTTTCTTCGAGGTATTTCCAGACCTCGTATGGAGACTCCATCTCACTGATGGCATTAAAACTGTGGGATCCGACGTGGGATTTCAAGAAGGAAAGGACCTTCTGAGCCTCAGGAGTAGAAGTGTCCTTTGAGGGGTCGGTGATATAATCCGACAAAAAGGCGTCCTTGAAAACATTGGTCATCCGACCGGCCCACTCAGTATACTCCTCGCTCTTCTCGAGCTGGGAGATCTTGGCAACCTTCAGAAGATCCATGGTGTTCTTGAAACTGTAGATGGAGTCTAAAAAGGTGGTGTTCATGTGTTTTTTGTAGTGGAAGTAGACAGTGACAGCTTAGGAAAAGCGTTCAAGGCTTGGAGGATCTTGAGGGTTGAGGAGGTAGGAAGGCTTGGGCATGTTTTGTTTTGAACTTTTTGAGGGCAGTGCTTAGTGAAGAGCAAAGCCCGGGCTCATAACCTGTAAAAATATAAAGTAATGTGAAGGGGGAAATTTGAGAAAAGATAGTATGATTGTGATTTATTCTTCTTTATTCTAATCTACGACTTGGGAGGTTTTTCTCCGTTTATATATTGTTTCCAGAGTTGCTGGAATATGCTGAATCAATACTTTCGATACTTCTTGTTCTTTGAGCTTGATTTCCTGTGGCGATAAGTTTTTCTTTCCTTTGAAGTAAAACTTTTCTTCGTGTCCAACTTTCTTTGTAGTAAGACTTTCTTTGTGCTGACAAAAATTTACTCATGCTCGACTGACTGTTTCCGGTCGTCTTTCGGCCGGAGCTTGCGTGTCGCCGTATCGCCGTTTTTGTCAGTCGGCCGTCGTTCATTCGGAATCTCCAACTTGCTGTTTTTGGATTCTTATTTTATTTTATGTTATTTTATTTTTTGGATATTCTTTTGAATATTCCCATACAGGGCAACTTCTATTTGTGTTAAACGTCGGATATTTCGATAGTTCGGCTGATATTTTATAGTTGCACGGATATGGACATTCCAGCTGCCGCAAACGTACTTGGTACGATGGGTGCGGTAAGTCATGTACCTCTCTGTATAGTTGTTCGAACCTGAGCTAATTATTGATGATGTTCGTATGCAAAGGTCTGTTGGTCCGTCCAAGTAAGTTTATGAGTGCGATATACATATGTATCCGGGCGTTTAATTTTCTAACGGTGTTAAGCTCATTCCACAAATTATAATCAATTACCGTCGGCATCATGCTACGGGATTACAGCCGGCGATGATGATGCTCTGGGCGTGGGCTGGAGTCCCGCTGGGCGTTTATAATATTGTGTCAAAGTTTAACGTGGCATTGCAAATTCAGCCGCAACTTTTGACGTTTTTGAGCTTGGTTACTTGGATTCAGTGTTACTACTATCAACGGGTAAGAATAGCCACTTTTTTCAAAGACGCTCGATGATGTTAATAGTTTCTTAGAATTGGTCTGTCTTACGTTCGCTCTACATAGTTATTCCAATTGCTATGCTTATGGGCGGACTACAAGTAGGTCTAATCATGGCTCTCCGACATGGCTTGAAGAATGACGTCCACTGGCCGATGAAACTCATGGCTGCACTATCTGCTCTGCTACTCGCACTGGGCGTTCTCAGCCATTACGTTGACATTTACAAACACCGTACTGTGCGTGGAATTTCCTTCTTATTCGTGGGTATCGATGCCGCTGGAGATGTCTTTTCCCTTTTAGCGGTGCTTTTTCAAAAGGAAATCGATGTGATGGGTATAGTTATCTATGCTGTTGAATTTGTCCTTTGGTGTGGCGTGTTTGCGGCTGGAGGATGGTATAACTTGCGGCCTTGGATACTCCGTCGGGTTAAATCTTGGAAACAAGAGTGCAGTGAGTCTACCCCGCAAGGTGCGAGCGAGGACGAGGTATCTGGTGGGGTTTATTTACAAGATGGTGCTTCTTCGAGCTCGGTGTTTGTTACTGCTGGCACTGCGAGAGAATTAAGACCTCGGCGTGTGGAAGCACAGACAGATCGAATTGATTGTTGAGACTTGCACTTACGTGACCACTCAAAGGCATATTTAAGCATAGGTATGTATGTATATACATACCGCATATACTCCGTGATATGCGTTACAATGCTTAAATATGGAATATTTTAGAGTTGCATTATAGAATTGATGCGATACTGTCACAAGTCAAAGAAATTTCAATTCAACCCCAGTCTTTCAATCAATATCGCAAAAGCTTTGTGTGTATCACAATTGTATGATCGTGGCTGTCAACAACCAAGTTCTTGATCGGAAGATCAAACATACATACTATTGACAGACATACAACTTAAGTGGTCATCGTTAGGGTTAAATAAACACAAATGAACGCTTGGAACACCACTAAGACGGTGCTTCATTCTTGTTCCATATGGACGATCAACAGCCCCTTGCAACAAATAGATAACCTAAAAATGCAAATGATTGTGTTTCCAAGGGGGAGAGAACAAAATGAGAGAAGATGGAAGGACAAAAGAACACTGGAAATAGCATCGTCGATGTTTCGGGCTAGCATGTGTGATGTGGAGGAGGGAGGCACCGAAAGGGCTTGAGAGCCAGGAGACAAGCAGGAGTCAGTGTAATCGTCGTTTTGGCAGGTTAGGATAGACGAACAGCAGGCCTGAGGGCAGAAAAGAGGGGAAAGAAGGGGTTCAAGGACGAGCTTTTGGGAGTTCTGCTGTGGTTGCAATACAATGGCAAGCAGATTTGTGTGGTTACACTTTGGATTCAGCGGGTAGGATCTAATGTGGATGTGGTTTTGTGTACCTGCATAAATGGCTTGAAACCTGTGGAAAGTTGGGAAAGCGCCAGAGGGATTTTGCTGGCGACGTGTGCTGGTATCGAGGGAAAGAGAGCTGAGAACTTGGAGGCGTGATGCGCAGATGGCCTGGCCGATTGTGGCGTTGCTGTAGAGTAAGGAGGACAAACATGTCGGTTTATAGCTCGGGGCGAGTTTAGACCGGGGGTGACTCTTGATAGGGAGAGAGCAGGAGAAGACGTCCGCTGCAACGTCACGCTCTGGAAACGATGTGCCATTGTCGCGTTGTTCAAGTGGTTATATTGCATATGGACCACACAATCGCCAACAAGCAAGAAGTTGCCACCAAAGTGGCGTCTGTGGACTGTCGCCAAGTGCCGTATAGTAAGTATCCCGCTTCACAATGCGGCTACGGGGGACGTACCCGACACCCTTGATTCCGTATCCCTCGCCCAAACTTCTAGCACGGCCCAGACTCATGCCGGTAGCGCCTAGTGCGAATCCGCCCGCGAATTCAGGGACCACGACTTAATTTCACGACTCTATGCAGGAGAGAGACAGCGGGAGCGGCCAGGGCCCATGGCAACACAGCATTCGGGCAAATTTCGCACATGCATCGCGGCGCTGCAGTTGGGACGGACGAAAAGGCATCTATGAGGGCGAACAAGTTTAAGGGGGCTCTTTGGTGGGCGATGCTCGTTGGTTCTGGTAATGGAGAAAAAGGGCGTCCTCTGATGATTGACAATTCTGGCGCTGGAAGAAGTGTCTTAGACTTGTGGACGGAAGATTCCAGGGGCCACGGGAGGGACTCTCTTGTGGAGTCTTCGAGATGACCAGAATTCAATTTAGGTGGATTGTTGGGATGAGCTGTATTTTAGTACAGACGCTATAATGTTTAAGCTGGTTGACAGTTTGGCTGCTTCTCTTTAGACGTGGAAACATGTCTAAGATTGTATGCCGCTAACAACGCCCACGTTATTCAAGGCTTCTGTGGAGCCTTAGCTTGTCGGTTTACACAATTCAGAAAGAACCAATAGGGTCTCCACCATTCTACCAAATAAGCTGAGAGCCTCGATTTAGCGGACCTTGCAGTCCATCTAATCCCAGTAAAGAACCTGCAATAATGGTGCAATGTAGAGGCAGCTGGGCTTTGAATGTCAGCACTATTACGGAAGGGACAAGGAATTCACGCTTTATCTTGCACATTCGTTTGCTAGGCTTGGACGGAAAGCCGAGCCACAAGAGGACAATACCGATTGCGTGAAACTGTATGCAGAAGCGTACATACATTGTACATATGCATGTGTGTGTATACGCAATTCAAGGTATCTCTATCAAAACCAAGTTTTAGAAGATTTTGAATCTCATTGTTGAAAATCGTTAATTGCTACGAACATCATTGATGCCATTGACTCGCTTCCTAATATAGATAAAAGTAGGGGAAGCTTGGTTGCAATCTAACAGGAACGCCAGTTTCTAGTGTGGGAGTGATGTTTCATTTTGGGATTTTCCCTTCTACCGTTGGATTTGTTCAAAATAGTGATACAAGCCGTGTCAGTTGGCCATTTACCTTCTTCAGGTTTTTCTTGTCTACTTCGTCTTTAATTTCTTTTCCTTCGTTGATGTCATTGATATCATTGGTGACTTTCTAATATTTTTGTTCCTGGTTTTGAACCCCCACAACAGCACCACAATCACGACACTATACAGACCCTGGCATTCAATCTTTGCTGCTAAACGTTAATATCCCTCCTTCGACTGTTGATCGTCGCTGCATCTAATCTCAACTTCACCGCCCGTCCGCTCCCATTTGCTCGCTTCCACATCCGACTTGTAAATCGCCTTGGTTCGACGTTTGCACTGTCTTTGGACACACTGACTTGCTTTCTCACGGTCACCTCGCTTGGTTGCCTCACTCCTTCTCCCTCAGAACTGCAAGTGGTCGTCTTGAACTACCGTCATCGACACCGTCAGCCTCTGCTACAACCCACCACAGACCATTCTCCAGTACCAGCGCTTGCAAACTGGATCATTGCATATGTATAATAATCCCTAGTGCGCATCCAACGTTCTGCTGCACCCCCGAAAGCCCGCTCTTCGATTCCGTGGCCTGCATTAATACGCCGCATCCTAGACATTCCGTCATCCTGGCCATTGCTTGTCGTCAAGGTCCTGGGTCATCTACAGGCCTAGCCCCAGCCTGTCTTGGTCCCTGATACATACAAAGCAAACCAACCCGCTTGCTCTTCATCCTATTCTAATCGGCTCACCAACATACAAAGGTCGTGCTACGACGACACTTTAATTGACTTTTCCGTCCTAACCACCTTCTTGAGAAGTTGCTCTTCCTGCTTCTTGTCTTGGATCACGCTAGCTGTCAGCATATACTTTCTTTAATTTCACACAATACAGCTGTCTGCCTTAGTGTTTTTGCCACCACTGCAGATTCATCTTTTGGCACATCCTACCGGACACTAATTCCCCCTCCAAAAAATCAACGAAACCCACTCCGTTACAATCTCGACCGCATGATTCAGTGTTCGCTTCCCTCTTCCGCGAGTGCTTCCATTGCTTCGCACACAAAGTCGCGCGGAATGTCTACTTCCAAGAGCTCATCTCGTGCTTCGGCACCTTTTGACGACACTGCTCTCTCTGATGTCAGCAATTTTGAGGACATTGGTCTTGACGACACCACAATCGCATATAGGGGCCATTCCGATAGTTTCAGCACTCGCTCACGGTCCGGAAGTAGCAATGAGCCTGCGCCATCTACATCTACCTCACATTCCGCGCCAACTTCGGCTCCTCTTGCCGGTGCCAACATGGGTCCTGTCAGTGCCCGCCAACTCACTGCTCCAGCACACAACAAACGTAACGGTGCCTCACCGGCCGATCCCCGGCGACGACCCGAATTGCTGAGTCTCCGCTCGCACATCCGCCAAGCCAACAGCAACGCCAATTTCAGAAACACAAACACTGGTAGTCTCACTGGTATGATCAGCCCTGGAGGACGCCGTCCCATTAGTCCCGGAGGCCGCTCTCTTCCTATGCGCACCCACAGCCAAAGTCGCAGCCGTAGCCCGAGCATACGAGACGATCCCGCCTTTATCCTCAAGCCCAAACGCCAAAGCTGGCAACCAAACCATTCTCGCAAGTCCTCCCTCGAGCTTGAACAAGAGTGCGACGATGATGACGGTGGTGATATTCCCGAGGGTCTTATTCTCGACAACGTGCCTCTTTCGCCAAGACCATTGAGCGAACGCAATCAGAGCACACGGTCAAATAGTGGCCGTTCTAGTCGTGGCCCACCTTCGCCCTCCCCGAGCCGCTCAAAACCACGCCCTGCTGGAAACGGCACACCCGCTGTTGCTACTGCCCACGGTAGTCTTAGATCCCCTGGCTGGAGATCAGACTCCGGCGTTGATGACGGATCGACTACATCTACACCTAACCCACCAAACAGCGCACCTCCAGTGCCACTCAAGACCCGCGCCCAAAGTTGGAATTTGGCCATGTCAGAGCTTAGCCCCGAAGCTCGCATGCTCACCGAAAAGCTTGAGGAGCATCAAGACCAGACCCGCGCCGAAAGACCAGCAACATGGGGTTCCTCCAGACAATCACTTGATACTATGGTACAAGAGCGCAACAAGAAGCGCAATTCGCCTTTGCCAGCGCTTCCACCTCTACGCACATCAGACGCAATGATAGATCCATTGCCAGCTTCTAAGGAGAAGGAGGCCGTACTCTCCCGCACTAGACCGCCATGGCTACCACCAAAGGACCCTGCCGAAGAAAAGCGTCATCTCAAAGAATACCAAAAAATGATGGCTAAGAGTCTTGAGATTGAAAAGAAACGTGAAGCCGCCGAGGCCGCCTCCAAGGCCAAGAGAGATTCCAACGCGGAAAACACAATGAAGCTTTGGGAATCAGACATTATCCCCCGCTGGTCAGAGGCCATTCGGGAACGCAAAACGCGCGAGATGTGGTGGAGTGGTGTTGCGCCTCGGAGTAGAGGTGTCGTTTGGACCCGTGCTATTGGTAATGAGCTTGGCTTATCAGCTGCTTCTTTTGAGGCCGCCTCCAAGAGAGCACAAGAGGCCGAAGCTCGTGTTGCCGATGGCAAGGGCTCATCTGAAGATGTTCGTTGTGTTGAGTGGTTTACTCTTGCTCGGCGCGATGTTGAGACCAAGACTTGGATGGAACTGAAGATTTTCCAGAAGGGTGGCCCGTTGCACGAGAACCTGGTTAATGTCTTGTGTGCTTATGCTATGTACCGTGGCGATATCGGCTATGTCTCTGGTTGCAATGTAAGTTGAACATAATCCCCCCCCCCCACGCTTTTCTATCGCATGTTCTAATCATCATATAGACTATTGCTGCCCTGCTTCTGCTCAACTTGTCGAGCGCCACTGAGGCTTTCATCGCTCTTGCCAATGTGCTTAACCGTCCGCTCCCGCTTTCCTTTTTCACAATGGATGATGTCGCTAAATCCTCTGCTTACAACCTCGTACTTCAATCTTTGAAACACTCCTCACGCCCATTATACGACCATTTAAATGCGCTTTCCGTATCAGCTGCTACTGTTGAGACCGCCGACGGTATTCCTGCTCCGTCAGGTCCCGAGACTTACCTCGTATCTATTTTTACTGCAATTTTCACGAGCTGCCTTGCCATCGACGAAGCCGCAAGACTCTGGGATGTTTACGTTTTCGAAGGCGATAGTCTGCTAGTCCGTGCTGCTGTCGCCCTGATGGTTCGTAACGAAGGTGGTCTTCTCGACTGCAAAACACTTGACAGTGTCGTTGCAGTTCTTGAGGGTCTCCGTGAACCCAAAAAGGTTGTTGCCGAGCCTGGAGCCGAAGATAACTGGATGAAAATGGTCAGAGCTGTTGGAAGGACGTAGAGTGATCCGTCCCTTGTGTCCTGGCTACTTCCAGTATCGCCGCGACCTGTCCACCGGCGGGTCGGTCTGTCGCCTCTCGGGTCTTTGGCTGAGTAAACCGGTTAATGCGCTGATGATGAGATGAACTTTTTGTCGTTATATAGTTTCGATATTGCTATTACATATTTTGTGTGACCTTGGAGTTACTTGTTTGGGTAGATGGGATGGTTTATCGGGATTCTTTTTGTTTGTTCATTTTAGGGGTTTACGTGTGATTCAGCGCGGCGGATTATAGACATGATGGGTTTCTCTTAATTGAGTCCCCATTACTTTCCTTCTTTGCACGAATTTTCATCCAGGCGCATGTATATATGTGCCCTGGCAACACACGTCGCACATACTTTGTAATACATACACTTCTTCATCCTCAAGTTGATAGCACAATGTTCAATATGTGATGGTGAATTATTAAACATGCCCGTCCATCCGACAGGACATATGCCTTTGCTTTCTCTTTGAAATCTATAGATGTGAAGTTTATGAAGAATCTGGAAACGGTTATGAGCAGGAAAATGTAGAAGGTGTGAGTGACCACACCGGGGAGGAGAAACGGAAAATTTGCCACTGGGGAGTTTTGAAGAGAAGACAAAAATGTGACGGTAGAAAATTCGTGGCGGTAGTGAAGCCAGCCTTGGAGATAGGAAGTGGAAAGTACGAGAAGAAAAAAGCAAATACGGCTAGAGAATCGGAATGGGGTATAGTACATCGTGGAACGAACACACAAAGTCTTTTTCTTTCGTCACCGTTGCCTGGCATGTGCAGAGGAGGCGATTGACTTAGTGTCTTTCTCTCGCGCGCGGCGCCGCGCGGATAATGTCATCGACTCTGAGGAGAAGCTGTACGTTTGTTAGAGTGTGTTTTATGTGTGTGAGTGGATATGGGATTAACTTACCTCTGCCGCTTCACTGGCAGATGAGACAACAGCCTTCTTCAACTTGTGCGCCTCCATAACACCCTTCTCACGCATATCCGCAATACCACCACCGGGGGTCAAGAGATCCAGACCGTAAGTGCTCATACCATCGTAGTGAACCTTACGGAGTCTGGAAACAAGATCACCAGAGTCCAGACCAGCGTTATCCGCAAGAATGGTAGGAAGCTGGCGCAGAGCAACAGCGAAGCTCTGGACAGCCATTTGTCTCTTACCCTCGACACGGGTAGCAGCACCCTCGACAGCCTTGGCCATAAGCATCTCAGCGCAGCCACCACCAAGAGTAGTTCTTGGCTCCTTGACGGTCTGGGAAAGAACGGCAAGAGCATCGTGCAGGGAACGCTCGGCCTCATCCAGAAGCTGCTCGGTAGCACCACGCAGCACGACAGTGCAAGCCTGACCAGCACCAACACCAGAGAACTTGATAAGAGTGTCCTCACCAATCATGATCTCCTCAATAGTGTCGCAAGAACCAAGCTTGACCTGGTCGGGGTGGTCAAAGGTGGAAGTGATTTCACCACCAGTGACAAACGCAAGACGCTCAATACCGTCGAAGTCAGCGTGCTCAATCGACATGATGCCAGCATCAGTGAAGAGCTGCTCGGGCCAGTTGTAAATAAGTTGACGGTTAATGAAGCAGTTGATACCGTGGGCCTTGATCTTCTCAACCTTAGCCTTCATCTTGTCCTTCTCAGCCTTCTCAAGCTCCGCCAGCTTGCCAGTGGAGCTAACCTTGACGCGGGCGCCAAAGATCTTGACCTTGTCGGTGTCCATAGAAGTGTTGGCAATCAGAATCTTAGCCTTCTCTAACCGCTTGGGCTGGTTGACACCAATCTTCTTGTCCAAAATGAAACCCTCGTCAAGGTATGACTCGCAAAGCTTACCACCGGCTTTCTTGATAATCTGAATGTGAGAGAGATCGGCGGACTTGCCGAGTCTAAGAACAGCATCGACAGCAAGCTCAGCAAATTGGTTACGGTCTTGAGACAGAACCTTGGAGCTAAGAGTGGTGCGGGCAATGGCCAGGAGATCTTCACGGAAGGCGGCAGGGTCGTTGCTGCGGTCGACGGCAGACTTGGCGAGAGCCTCAAGAGCAGCGGCGGAGGCTATCCGGTAACCCTCAATGATAGTCTGGGGGTGGATCTTCTTGTCGACGAGCTTCTCAGCCTCACGCAGAAGCTCAGCAGCCAGAACGGCAACGGAGGTAGTACCGTCACCAACCTCATCGTCCTGAACCTTGGAAATGTTGACGAGAACCTTGGCGGCAGCGTTGTCGAGGGCGATGGCCTTCAGAATAGTAGCACCATCGTTGGTAACCATAATCTCACCGGTAGAGCTGTCATAGGGAGAATCGTTGCGTGTTAGTGGTAATGTGACTTCACGTGCCAAGTGCCGGGCTGCTATGGAGGGGCAACAGGGGAGTTACTCACGCAGACTGGAGAATCTTGTCCATTCCCTTGGGACCAAGAGTGCTCTTGACAAGATCGCCAACAGCAATGGCACCGACGAAGGCGGCGAGACGGGCGTTCTCGCCCTTCTCTTGGGTGGTGCCGTCCTCAAAGATTTGGGTAGGGCTAAACGACGACTATTTGCATTGACGCAGTTCAGTTAGGAGGGGCACGTTTTCGACGATGGAGGGGCTGTTTAGGCTGGTAACGACAACATCACGGAACAGTTAGGTTGGAATTAGGACTTACCATGGCTATAGAATTAACGGTTAAAGTGACAATATATGATTAGATTAAGAAACGGTCAAAAGTGTAAATAGTTGGAAATCACTGGTTAACACGGCTGTGGAAAAGGAGGATCCAGTCGCGATGGGTGGTGGTGATCTGGCTTAGTTAGCGGGCATACTTTCCTTGTCGTAGCTCCTGATAACTTATGGATACCACATCGTTACTGGCTGTATAGTAAATTTTCTACCTATAGCTTTACAAATTGCCCCTCTATTTGGTCCCCTATGGCATATTGGGTCTTGAATCCTTGTACCCCCTGTTTCCAGCTGCTTCCAATTTAGCTTTCTAAGTCAAGAAGTCGCTTGTCAAACCCAGGTTCCTGGTGTAGCACTGATTTACCCGCAATATTACCGTCTAGTACCGTATACAGTGCCAGCAACACCGTAAAAGGTCTCTTATCGGCCCTGTGTAATTCTTTATCGATCCTTTCACACTGTCTCTGCACGGCGCCCCGCACACAGTCTGAAAAAACCGAAGAAGTTCTGCTCCATCAAAATTGAGCCCACATTTTCCAGAACGGCACTGTGAGCCATTGTCGGTCCTGCAGGCCTTTACGTGGGACTTCCCCGAACACTCTTTGACCGGTACATATTGTCAACGGCCCGTGGCCTCATTAATTCATTCATAAATTCCCGGTCTTTTCGTCCAACTTCCCGATCGACTTTCCCAATTCGATCGACCCCGGCGGTACCAGTGTCTGATTTTCTCCCACCCTTGAACACCCTCGTTCATTGACCACCCCGCCTGCCCCGCGACGCTGCAAACGACGTTCACGCAACCGCACATCTAGACTTCCGAGAAAGAAAAAGAAAACGACCGCCGAATTCTCAACATGGCTACCACCTTCTCCCATCTCCACGAGGAGAACCTCAACGACGTTGATGACATCAGTGACACCGAAATTGATATCTCTGATCTTCGCGAGAAGCAAAATGTTTCTCTTGAGTCTGGCTACGACACCTTTGTGGTCATTGATGGCCTTCCCATTGTCAACGAAGACCAGAAGCCCAAGCTTATTCGCTTCTTGACCAAGAAGTTGGTTACTGCGGGTACCCTTCGCGATGATTCTATGGTTATGCCCATGGGCGAGGATGGCAAGTCTCTGGGGTGAGTTTTGATGCATAGCCGGTTCACTGAAACTGGTGTTTGCGACTTGTTGGCTACTTTGACAGTAGTGTTCAAACATTGTCGTATGGAATATAATTTTTGGATACTAACTAAACAACATCCAGCTTTGCCTTCGTTGAGTACACTACTGCCGCCATGGCCGGTGCCGCCATCCGCTCTCTTGATGGCGCCCCTCTTGACAAGAAGCACACCCTCCGCATCAACAAGTTGTCTGATATTGAGCGCTTCGGCCGCGAGGGCCGTGTCTCCGAGGAGTACACTCCCCCCGCCATTCCCGAATTCGAACAGAAGGAGCATCTGCGCTCTTTCCTGGCCGACCCCGCCGAGCGTGGTCGTGACCAATTTATCATGCACCGCAACGAGAATGTCGGTGTCTTCTGGAACAACGAGAAGGATACTCCTGAGAACATTGTCGACAGACAAAACTGGACTGAGATGTTCGTTCAGTGGTCTCCCCAGGGTACTTACCTGACCTCCGTCCACGCCCAGGGTGTTCAGCTGTGGGGTGGTGCCTCGTGGACTCGTCTTCACAGATTCCCCCACGCTTTCTGCAACACTATTACTTTTTCTCCTAACGAGAAGTACATGATCACTTGGTCTGCCCGCCCCATTAGCGTTCCCGAGGAGGGTCACCCCGTCCTGTCCGCCGACGATGATGGCAAGAACTACGTTGTTTGGGATATCCAGACTGGTGCTCCTCTCCGTTCCTTCGCCAACATTGAGGTCACCGGCGAGGACGGCGAGAAGCGCTCTCTTCCGGGCTGGCCCGCTTTCAAGTGGTCGCCCGATGAGAAGTACGTCGCTCGTCTGAACCCTGGCCAATCTATTTCCGTTTACGAGCTTCCCCGCATGAACCTTCTCGACAAGACTAGCATCAAGATTGAGGGTGTCGCCGAGTTCGAGTGGGCCCCCGCTACTATTAAGCGTGATGGTGTCAAGGCTCACGAGCAGCTTTTGTGCTACTGGACTCCTGAGAAGGGCAGCAACCCTGCCAAGGTTGGTCTGATGACGCTTCCCACCAGAGAGGTTATCCGTACTCTCAACCTGTTCAGTGTTACCGATGTTAAGTTGCACTGGCAATCCGAGGCCAAGTACCTGTGTGTGAAGGTTGACCGTCACTCCAAGTCGAAGAAGTTCCAGGAGGCTACTTTGGAAATTTTCCGTGTCAGAGAAAAGGGTGTTCCCGTTGAAGTTGTTAGCTCCATCAAGGACATTGTCCGCAACTTCTCTTGGGAGCCCAAGGGTGACCGTTTCGTTATCATTACCACTCCTGAGCAGCCCGCTGGCGCCGCCGTCCCTGTCAAGGCCTCTATCTCCTTCTACTGCCCCGAGAGACTCAAGGGTAACCAGCCCGGTAGCTTCAAGCACCTCCGTACTCTTGACAAGAAAAACGGAAACGCCATTTACTGGTCTCCCCGTGGTCGCTTCGTTTGTGTTGCCACCGTTCACAACACCCAGGCTTCCGAGCTCGAGTTCTACGATGTCGACTTCGAGGGTGAGAAGCCCGAGTCTGACAAGGACCTCATGGCTAACCTGCAGCTCATGAACACCGCCGACCACTACGGTGTCACTGATCTCGAGTGGGATCCTTCTGGTCGTTACCTGGCCACCTGGTCTTCCTTCTGGAAGCACGGTGTAAGTTAATCCTCAACTAACCAGCATAAGCTGTACATATGTATTTGATGTTTCACGCAACTAACTCATTCTAAAATAGGTCGAGAACGGTTACCACCTCTACGATTTCCGTGGTGAACTTCTCCGCGAGGAGGTTGTCGAGAAGTTCCGTACGTGGGCTTGGCGCCCTCGCCCTGCTACTCTCCTTACTAAGGAAGAGCAGAAGGCCGTCCGTAAGAACCTGCGCGAGTACTCCAGACAATTCGAGCAAGAAGATGCCGAGCGTGGTGCTTCGGCCGATCAGGCTGTCGTTTCCGCCCGCCGCGAGAAGCTCGAGGCCTGGTACAACTGGTATGAGTCTATTTCCAAGGAGGTTGCCGAGGAGCGTGCCGCTCGGGGTCTTCCTGCCGACATTGTTGCCTACCTTCTGGAGAAGAAGACGGAGACTCTCGACATTGTTGTGCCGGAGGAGGCTGTCGTTGAGGAGGTCATCGAAGATGTCCTCGAGGAGACGGAGGAGATTGTCCAGTAGACTACTGTTTTGTGATGTTTTCCTGTTTCTGCTTTATAACTGTCTGGGATGTTTGCTTCGGGTGTGGTGTTTTTGATGATTCAAGAAGATATTTGGCTCTGCTTTTGGGTATTTGGGGCTGATGGTATAAAAAAGTACTTTGTTCTTCTGTTTTATCGTTAATGTTGGATTTCCACCATTCTTTTACTCAATCTTTTATGCTGCTGACGTGTCTGGTGGTTACAATTTTCCCCATGTGACTGACTTGTTATCGCCGTTACATTTGTCCTATCCGTACATATATATGTAGACATGCATGTGTGCATACGCCCATATCTAGCCTACGCACGTATGCCTGGAACTAGCCTGCCGAGTCCGGCCGGGGGGTAACACGCACCCCACTCCGACTTGTCTTACCCCGGTAGAGTCTAATCCTTCGCCGGCTTGAGTTTCATACACAGCCGTTTTTCCCCAAGAGGGTGTGATCATACTACGTCTGATCGCGGCTCGTTATCAGAGCCGGTCCCCAAATGTACTGCGTGTGTCCATGCCTTACAGCGGCTATTTCTTGGCCTTGAGATCAAGAACTCGCTTTGCGCAACTGTCACCTGTTTAGCGGGTTGCCATATCTGTGTGTAACTATTTCGCACATTTAGGACGCCTGGACATACATACCTGTTCATGTATGTAGATGTACCTGAGTGCCTGAGACTCCATATCCAGTGTATCTTAATACACGAACGGAATGTCCTCGTGGTTTGCATCCATAGGGCTCTATGTTGTCTACTACGTGATGTACCATTCCGGTCACAATCACATCCATGCTAGATTTTCACATGTGCAGTGGGAATATTGTACAAGCATCCTCGTATCCTTCTTGGCCCATCAAGTTCCTTCAATGGGATTCTCCGTAGGTCCGTACTGCCCGTCACCGCCTCTAAAAGTGAAACTTCAGCTTATTCTCTCGCATATAAGGTAGCATCCCACAAAGATCAACGGGCCGCATTTCTCCAATCGTGATCCTACGCTTATCCAACGAATACATGGTCAGCTCGGGACCGGCCGTTGGTGTAGACCCATCTCTCCCGCTGGCCCTGCTCTGCATTGTGCGCGAGGTGGTCTTTTTGTCTAGGATTTTCACGTCTTGTCATCACATGTCAGTCTTGTGGGGAGATGGTGATGGCCGAGCGTCCGCTATCTTACGGCTGACGTCCGCGGGGTCGCATATTGAAGTCCTTGTAGCGTTCCATCCCGTCACGGAAACGCCAATGGCACGACCACGATATGTAATCCGAACCCCCGAGGAAATTTATGACTGCTACCTTGTCAACAATGACGCCGGGATGAGATTTTATTGCATCACGGTATGCACGTCCAATGATTCGACAGGCATTACTTGTGGGTTTCGTGTGGACTATGTGGATGATACCGCTTTGATGTCTTGTCGATTATTGCTTCAACTTCAAGGATACAGCAGCCACACAATTCCTGAGGGATGTATGTGAATCATGAATGGTATAGATCTCCAGCAACGTGATCGAACGCCTTGATGTTCGCTAAGCTGATGTTCGTGTTCACGCATTACACACATATGTGTTGTTCTGTATGTGCATGAGCATGACCAGGATTGCAAAAAAATCTAGCGGCCGTAAGACGTTGATATTAACCCTTCGCAACCCTTATATGTATGGTTGAAAATTGAGCTAGGATATAATTTGACGGCTGATATCCGAGTATCTTTGGTATTTTTATCGGCATATGTTCTGGAATAAGATTTCTACATGCGAGTATTCATTAAAGTGAGGGCCACAAATAGATTTTCGCTTGTTTACATGCTACATACCCCAGATAAAAACCACCGGATTGTTAGCCATTTCGAGGAGGAGCAGAGATATCACGATGCCGCATCGAAGTTGCGGAGTACGACGACAACGTTGCAGCATGGAGTGGACATGCGCTTTTTTGTGGAGAAGGTCAATGTGGTGGCTGTCAAATTCAGACGTGGGAGTGTGAAGGACGGGTGGGGTGAAATATTATGGATTTTCATATGACATGTAGAGCCGGGTGCAGAGATTTTGACTTCGGCCATTGTTGTCGTAAAAAACCGAGAAAATAACGAAGCTATCTGCTATCTGTGAAGATCATCGTGTTTGCATAATCCTCGTATGATGAGGGAATAATTGCATGTGTATTACTCCGCCGTCCAAGTTAAACTTGTCCCGTTGTATTAGATTATGTTGGTTTGGAAACAAGAGTCTGTGATCTTTGCGTAAGGCTTAATCTTTTTAAGTGGCCCAGAGCACAAGTGTTTATATTTCCTGAAACAATGCAACAACCAGATAGGTTGGGGCAATTGGACGCTGGTTAGGAGGAGAATAAACCCGAAGTAAAGTAGTTTGCCGGGTTAGAGTTATCCCGAAAATGACACCACTAGTAAGCGCTACGGATTAAGGTGCAGATGTGGATATCTGCCACAATTTACAATGGATTCACCCCAACAAACCTTTGTCACTACCCGGCAAGCCCCAGGAACAAGGACGACGTTTGTGGACGGGTTTGGGTGGACCAAGGTACAGCAAATAGAGACTTGTGGGGTCTGGACCAATCATGAGGTTCCCAGATGTCAAAAAGTGTCCTGAATAGGCAATGACGGGGCACATGTTTTTACTGGAGTCCATGTTATTCAGATATTCGGCCGTGATCCTGAAGATGACTGGTATGCTCCCGCGACATGTGAAAATTTCTAAACTAACTACCGAAATAACGGCATTGTGATTGCAGAGTTTCAACGCAAAACGTGAAGACCATGAATATTCAAATATGCAGGGAAACCAGTTAGACGACGTATAGTGTGTTGTTTCCAAAAGTAGTTAAAAGAGAAACTGATTTCCCTATTTGGACTTGTAGGTGCCCAAGGAAAAAAATGTTGCCGCTGCCGCTTCAGGCGGGATGGCTTTCCCGCTAGGCCTGCCCCTAGATTAACATGGCGATCCCGTAGAAGCTTCAGGGACTTCCATAGTGTGATTTTAGAACATCAGGTTTAATTCTTCAAGAATTTGTTCCAGCGTGGCCGACATAACTGTGCTACACACAAAAAGGAAGATAGAACATCACAACGGTGGTGTGTAGTTCATGTAGTTGAGATATCAACACCGGTGACATTCGTAGACAACAAAACCGTTATGGCCCCCGATGCATATGGGAATAGATTATCATGACAATTAATTTGCCCTACGGTGCGGTCTGTAACATGAACACAAGTTTCATGCATCCAAAGAATCCAGCTATAGGTGAATACCATCCACATGATCACATGGCTTCAGAATCAATCATGATTCTAAGACTTATATACGATGAATAATCCGTATAGAGTTCAACAATTCAAACATCACGGTGTATGCATAGCTATACATAGAGGGTGCTAGCTCAAGAACATGGAGTGTAATAATGTATTTGCCTTCGGAATGGGTGCGTATGTCATATCTCCATTAGTATGAGCATACCTATCAAGTAACATCTTCCCACATTGTAGTTGCCATATTTTTTGTGTGATTTCAAGGCTGGAGAAAAGCCCGCCATGGGCTTCGGAGAGTACCGGTTCCAAGAATCTGCACATTTTCCTAGCCTTTGTGTTCAACAGACTCCATCACGACCAAGTCGACAAAAATCGAGTGTGCGGTTTTGTCTTCATATCCAATAATGGTGAGTTTTACAAATTGTTTAGAGGGTGAAGCTGTGTTGAATTCAGTTTTGTTATCAAGACATGTTGGATTCTGTATGGTGGAATAGCTTTACCCTTGTGCAAAACCACGATTTGATGTCGATACAAGTGGCTGAATATGAACTGACAACGAACTTTGAATCTGTCACAAGGTATAACACACCACTTGATAACCTACCGACCACAATTGTGATAAAAGCACGACGGCCATTTTCACAAACATAGAGCCTGATTTAGAGCATATTCAGAGCCCTAACCAATTTGCATCAACGGCACCGATCGATATTTGCCCGCATTACAGATTTCGTAAGTGGCACATTTTTCACTTAATCCGTACAACAGCACATCCATGCCCCTGACTCTTCCGCCTGAGACCATCAATTTGGCGTGTATGCTCATCCTATATCCCTTATGGATCATTTCGCAAGACCATCAGTTTGACGTTTATGCTCATCCTCTATCGCTTATGGACTATTTCGCAATTCGAGGATCAGAATGTCCTCATGATAGATGAACGTCGGCCGTTGATCCGTACACACCACCAATATTTCAAATAACACCCTCGACCCGGAGGTGGTTGCTTTGGCCCCGGCGATTTTTGAAGGAGCACCAACCCGCATCCCGTTCCCCAACCACACATGCTGGCGCTGGGTCCAAGGGCACAAACCGACCTCTCAGAGATCGGCTAATCCAACTCCTTTGCCCTCCTATCGTCCCATACGGATCCCAATGCCTTGACCATTTCCCCCGGACTTGTAAGCAGTCTACCGCCACGACGCTAGCTCAAAACCTGAATTTATCGATCCGGCGAGCCCTTGGCAGTCCAAGTTGGTTGAGAACGTCGTGGGTCGGACTTGGCAGGTCAAAGGCATGTGTCTCACACAATAACGCTGCTTTCCAGGCATGAATTTTACCCCAGAGCAATGGCGTCAAGCCATATGTTGGTTTACCCCCGTGTTCGTCTAGTTTGACTCCTCTTTTGGTCTTGCATGGCCTGAATAGAATTTTGTTCGATCCCCCGTTAGCTTGCCATCGGCGTTTCCCTCAGTTCTGCGTCCACTTGCACGGCCGATCCCCACTCCTTCCTCGAGCATGTTAGTTTGACCCTGCCCTGTGCACCCGGCCGGCTCTTCCATGTTATCAAAAGAGACTTGGTGGTCAAGCCCCTCTTGCATCTATATATACACTGTTATCGCCCCCATATTCCTCCTCACTTTCTTTTTGTACTAACCATCTCTTCCTTCATTTTTCTCTTTTGAATATTCAGTCTTCATCCATTAACTCTAATCGTTTAGACACAATGGCCTCGACTGGAGTCAGCACCAGCCAACCGGCTACCCGCCGGACCAACACCAGCACCTCCGCCTCTTCGTCTGCGGGTGGCTCTCCTTGCGACTCTCCCCGTCCCTCGGCTTCCTCTACCTCTCTGTCTTCCATGGACTCTGACGTCAAGGCCAAGGACTCTCCTTATGGCC
The DNA here is from genome assembly GCA_000833645.1 of Huntiella omanensis. Taxonomy (NCBI): domain Eukaryota; kingdom Fungi; phylum Ascomycota; class Sordariomycetes; order Microascales; family Ceratocystidaceae; genus Huntiella; species Huntiella omanensis. The sequence continues at coordinate 74,736 of JSUI01006481.1, forward strand.
AGCTGACCGACACCTACGGCCAGCCCTTCACTGTACCCGACTACACCATCAAGGACATCTACGATGCTATCCCTAAGCACTGCTTCGAGCGCTCCGCTCTTCACGGTTACCTCTACATTGCTCGCGACGTGTTTGCCATGGCCTCCATCTTCTACGTGTGGCACAACTATGTTACCCCCGAGTTTATTCCTTCTTACTATGCTCGGTTTGCCCTTTGGGGTATCTACACCGTGCTCCAGGGTCTCTTCGCCACTGGTATCTGGGTTATTGCTCACGAGTGCGGTCACCAGGCTTTCTCCGATTCCAAGACCGTCAACGATATGACTGGTTGGGTTCTTCACTCTTGCCTTCTCGTTCCCTACTGGTCGTGGAAGATCTCGCACGGCAAGCACCACAAGGCCACTGCTAACATGGCTCGTGATATGGTTTTCCTTCCCCGCACCCGCGAGGAGCACGCCAGCAGACTTGGAAAGTTTGCTGAGGACCTGCATGAGCTTACTGAGGAGACCCCTATTGCTACCCTCTTTGATCTTATTGCCCAGCAGCTTCTTGGTTGGCCGTACTACCTCACCGGTAACGTTACTGGTCACAACAACCACGAGCGCCAGCGTGAGGGCCGTGGCAAGGGCAAGAAGAACGGTCTCTTTGGTGGTGTGAACCACTTCAACATTAACAGCCCTCTGTACGAGGCCAAGGATACTTGGCTGATTGTCCTCAGTGATATCGGTATCGTTGCTGCTCTTGCCGGTCTCTACTACCTTGGCCAGACTTACGGCGCGCAGAACATGCTGGTTTGGTACTGGATCCCTTACCTGTGGGTGAACCACTGGCTCGGTAAGTCATATTCCACCACTTCATCTCTTGCACAATATAAGAAAAGCTCACTAACTTTGTCGTAATATAGTTGCTATTACCTTCATGCAGCACACTGATCCTACTATTCCCCACTACACTGCTGACACCTGGAACTTTGTCCGCGGTGCCGCCGCCACTATTGACCGCGACTTCGGCTTCGTTGGTGTTCACATTCTCCACCGCATCATTGAGACTCACGTTCTCCACCACTACGTCAGCACCATTCCTTTCTACAAAGCTGAGGAGGCTTCTCAGGCTATCCGCAAGGTCATGGGTCAGCACTACCGTTCCAACACTGAGAACGGCTGGAAGGGTTTCCTGTACGCCATCTGGCAGACTGCCCGCTGGTGCCAGTGGGTTGAGCCCTGCAAGGAGGCTAAGGGTGAGGGTAACGGTATCCTGTTCTTCCGCAACCGTAACAACCTCGGTACTGCTCCCATGAACCGGGAGGAGTATATGGCCAAGCAGGCTGAGAGTACGGGTGTTAAGGCTTAAACAGTAGATGATAGCGGATGTTATCGTCGACAAGGAGGGTCGCTCCACTGCGCAACGGATATTTGATTTTGGCCGTTGGGAAAAAATAATGAATTTAGTTATGACATAAGTTATTTACAAGTAATTTTCTATGTGTCCTGTTGTGACTATGTCTGATGTGGCAAAATGTTGTTGAGCCTCGTATTTGAGTTTCCATTAGACGCTGACAAGCTTACTCCTGTTTTTGTCATGTAACAAATGGAAAAAACTAATGGTGGTGTGCACACAAGTATTAACACCCCAGGTAGGTCATACTCAATTCAACAGTCAATGTCACTCACAGTCAGAGACACAGCTTTCGGGGCCAACAATTACAGTTGCGGCTCTGCTTGTGACAATATGGTTGGGTTAAAACTAGTGGCCCAACAAGAAAGTTGAGAGCATTGTATATAAGGGTTATGGAGCACAATAGTAGGGTTTAAAACTCTATTCTGGGAGGATTATTAGTGGATATTGATGATTGATAATTTACCGTTGGACCGGTTGTTGTAGATGGAGACGACATGTTATTTGAGAGAACGCGGAGGCATCTTGTTTTTGTAGATATGTACATATATTAATCGGCGTTGAGAATCACCTGAACGGAGGGTTCAACCATGGAACTGAATGCTCATAATTACAACTACCCCAGGAATAATGCAAGGTGATCACGTAAAAGAAAAGCATCAGAACTGGATGAATGAAACAACAAACTGCAGGTAACCACAATATTGATTGATAACCACCTCACGTTGTCTTCCGTAACCCTACTCACTGTTACTCGTGTTAGTGAGGATGCCAACCAATAGAAATCTACATTCCTTCCGAATGTGGGGCTACAGAACGTGGCAGCGTATTTGGCTGGGCCGGGTATGTGCATGGAATCATCAGATTAACCCTTCGTGACCCGAATGTAAGAGCTCCAACCCCCTACTTGGCATGGAGATATCCGAGGAATCTCCAAATGATTAGAGATTTGGATTGTTTTGAAAGGGAGGATTAGTTTTGTTTATAGATACACGCATGTGCGATGGACCAACACAATTTGTCACCGAATGCGTTATCGCCTCCATCGACGGTGAACGAGTCACACCCGCTTACCCCGAGAGATGTCATGAACCCTCCTTTAAAACGGGCCCGCTATGAAATGACGTCGCCGCAAAATGCGCCTTCGTTTCATAGTGGGGTGGGAGGGTTTGCGCAGGAATATCAATTGACTCAGGGAGTTACGCATAATTTTGTTGGTAATGAGTTTATAGTGTCGGGTGCGGCACGATGGACTCGGGTGTTGGATCCGGTAGGTTCCTTTCTGTATATGTGCTGGGAGTGGAATTAACAGGTTTATAGGCTACCCAGGCGGATGTTACGAGGGTGCCGGAGTCTACTAGTGAGGAGGTGAAGGCGTGTGTGGCTGTAGCTGCAGAGGCTCAGCCGGGATGGGCGGCGATGGCTCCGCATCAGAGGTTACCGTTGATGCTCAATTTTGTTCAACACCTGAGACAGCAGAGTAGTCGGATAGTAAGTCTCAAAATGTGTTTTGCTATCTTTTGTTGTTCATTTACTAACTATGGCCCATAGCGTAATGTTCTTGTAAATGAGGTGGGGAAGACACTCCAAGATGCAGGCGCTGAGTTTGAGCGTGGGCTCGATGCCGTGCAGACTGCATTAGCAGTCTCATTAGAGATGAATGGCCAACACCATACCATGTCTGGATGCTCAATAGTGACGATAAACGAACCGCTTGGGATATGTCTTTCCATTTCTCCGTTTAACTTTCCGTTCATGATCCCACTTTGGTCAATACCATATGCCCTACTGACAGGCAATGTCTGTATATTGAAACCTAGTGAGAAGACACCCACAGCGGCACTGATCATGGCAGAATGTTTTCTCAAAGCTGGGTTTCCACCGGGTGTTGTGAACGTTATCAATGGCGGTAGAAGCGTTGTAGAGGCACTTATGGCTCAACCGATGATTCGAGCAGTGAGCTTTGTTGGGTCAGAGGCGGTAGGGGAGAGACTATACGATCATGCCCGTGCAACTAAGAAACGCATCCAGGCTGAGTGTTCGGGAAAGAACCATGGAGTGGTCCTCCCGGATGCGGATAGACGGAGTACTGTCTTTGCTATCGCCGCGAGTGCCTTTGGGGCAGCTGGCCAACGATGCATGGCGTTGAGTGTGGCTGTCTTGGTGGGTGAAACACGTAGTTGGCTTCCGGATTTGGTAAAGGTATCCAACAGGTTTGTGTTGGGTTGTGGACATGACCCCAGCGTCAATGTCGGTCCGTTGGTAGACCGGGTAGCAAAGGCGAGAGTGGAAGGTATCATAGCGGATGCAGTTTCTCGGGGTGCCACGGTGGTTTTGGATGGGCGGGATGTGGTTGTTCCGGAGTATCCGAATGGGAATTTCATCGGGCCTACTATCTTGACAGATGTCGAAACAGACATGGCTTGCTACCAAGAAGAAATCTTTGGTCCAGTGTTGGTGTGCATGTTTGTTGAGACTATGGAAGAGGCGATAGAGTTGGTGAATAATAACAGATGTAAGTCAGGTTGTAGGTTAGGGACAAAAGAGGAGACTACTAACGTGGTTTGTAAGACGGCAACGGCTGTACGTTGTTCACTAGTAGTCCGAATCAAGCACAAGCCTTCCAGAAGAGTGTTAATGTTGGCCAGATTGGGATTAATGTGCCCATTATAGGTAAGTTGATGTAACATGGGAGATATGGGTTGTCAGGGCTAACAATTTATATAGCACCGTCGGGGCCAGTCCAACGAACTAGTAATAAGGATTCATTTATGGGTGATTTGAATGTACATGGGAGAAGTCATTGGCAGTTTTACACACAGACAAAGACAGTAACAGCGAGATGGCATTCATAATTAGAGTGGCATATGATTGGATGATGATGATATATGAATTGAAATGGTTGTTAATCTATTCAAACAAATTGATACACTTGGTATCGTAATATGTGACCCTAATTACATAGCATAGACGCATCATCTGAAGACGACCCCGCGTCCCAAATGAATTTGAAAACATCCATCTACTCAGCCGTACCAAACAGGCGGTCACCGATATCACCTACACCCGGTTGCACGTAGCCCTTTGCATCAACAGTATCGTCTACATGACCAACGATAAAGTTTGTGCCTTCAGGCCACGCGGCAGCGGCACTAGCAAGACCTGCTTTACTCGCGAGAATGCAGGCGAATGTGACCTTCTCGACACCCCAATCTCTACAGATAAGAAAAACCGCGTTAGCACAAGTTCATAAAGTCCGTAGAATCTAATGTTAACTTACTTCAAAATGTTGATAGCGGCATTAGCAGTACCACCAGTAGCAACCAATGGATCCAGCACATAAGCATGCTTAATGTTTTCTGGCTTCTTAGGAAGCTTGTTGTAGTATTCCACTGGTTGAAGGGAGTGTTTTTCACGGAAGAGACCTAGGTGGTAAACAACGGTATCGGTAGTCTCTGGTAGGGCATCGGCAAAGGCGTCCATCATGGCCAGACCTGAGCGGAGAATCACGACGATGGCGATCCGCTCGGTTGGAGATGGAGGGGTGATTGCGGATTGGGCGACGATGGCGGTCATTTTGGCGACGGTTTTCCGTACTTGGGAGGGGGGTAGAGAGCGGTCACGGAGGGTGGCGAGGAGCGCATCGTAGTCGGTTGATGAGACGATTGTGGGAGTCATTTTTGGTGGTTGAGCGGGTTAAGGATGGTGGGTTTGGGTTTGGTGAGTGTGGTTTGTGGTTAAAGTGGTTGAAAGGTGGTATTAAGAGAAGCAAAAGTTGCGAGTACCAAAGGAATTGAAACAAAGACAAACGTTGATACTTTCAAGGTATTCTTTGGTATTCCTCGTTGGGCTGACGGCATAAGATATATTCCCATGCGACAGACGTAAGCCCCTGTCTAACTCCTAGGCTTAACTAGGCTTCCCTACTATAATACTCATGACCCCTCATCCTCCTCGATTGGTGCTACAGGTCACCCGTATGATAACCAGCTATGTGCATATCAGATAGTCTTGGTCTGATGTAACTCCGTCAAGCTCCCCGAAGATATGCCGCCCAGCAATATTTGCACTTATACGTGTTTGTTGGATTTTGGCGGTACGAGGTTTGTATTCGGGAGTTCTTGAGGTTGTAATGGATTTTGCGTGTTCCGGTTGGGCTCGTGATCATTTTACGGGTGGTGTCTCATTCAAAACTCGCTTCATCGCTAATGACTTCTGCATAGGGGTTTCAAGTAAGGAGTGCAGTTGTATTAGGTGAGATATACCACAACGTATTGAAGTTTGGAGACGTCGATTGGAGGACACCGTTAATTAGGGCGTGGGGTGGGGTGTCTTTATCAAGGAGCTTGGGTACTAGGATTGTCAATCTGGGGTTTGGTGGGGCAAGATAGCATTCCATTTATCTGATAACGGCAGATACCATGTCGCGATAACGAACCCCAGACTGGTGGGGTGAGTTTAACCAACGCAATGCATACTGTATCATGCAAGACTACCGTCGCGATAGCATAGGCTGTGCATGTCCATTAGGTTTACATTTGGTAATGGCTCAGGGATGGAATCAGCTGACTGATCATCAACTATACCTCTCCAATTACCGGGAGCGGAAAATCTGCTTGTGCACACATACATCAATGACGACGTCGCATAACGTCGGCAATTGGACTAACGGACTGTGCTCATTAATCTATCAAAGTCTACGGGGTAGAACCTATTCTTGACTTGATTTGAACATACCATTCATCGAATTACATCACCATCATGACCGACAAGACTATTGACTACCTTACTAGCCTACAGGCTGTTCGTGACCGCTCGCAAATTGTTTTGAAAGCAGCACAGGAAGGCCGTCTTAAGAACTTTGAATACCACGAAGCAAACCTCGCCAAAGTCGCCGACTATGTCTGCACTATTATTGACGTACGTTCCAAAGACAAATATATTAACCACCAAGACAGCGTCCAGCTGACAGACACAGCGAGACTTTGGGCCCGATAGGTACAGCGATATTCCCCCACATGGGAGATGGCAACACTTCAATGTAGGCGGTTCCGATCGGATTACACCATTACAGACGGCATGGGAAAAGGAGGGACTTGATAAGATGGAGATCACGAGACGGCTGATTGACTTATTCTTGGTTTCTGTCCTTTTGGATGCCGGTGCTGGTGATGTTTGGAAATTTGTTGAGCCGGAGACGGAGAAGGAGTATAACCGGAGTGAGGGTATTGCTGTGGCTAGTTTGTACATGTTTAAGGCTGGTGTGCTCAGTTCAGATGGCTCACAGACTGTTGATGGTATGTATTGTGGTGATCCAGTCGTGTATTTGGAACTAACTTATCTTTTCTCGTCATGTAGCCGCCGGTCTCGAAGCCTTCACAGAAGCCGCATTTGACAAATACTTCCAAATCACCCCTAAAAACCCCATGGTGGGAGTGTCATCCCGAGTTTCTCTCTTAAACTCAGTTGGCTCTTCAATCATCGCCAACCAGGCCATCTTCCTCAAGCCACGTCCTGGAGCTTTGGTAGACCACATCTCCACTGTATCCCCGGGTGTTCTCGACTACCAGGTTCTCTGGGATACTCTACAAGCTCTTCTCCTTCCTGCCTGGCCTAAAACCCGGACACAGGTTGCCGGACAGCCGGTGGGTGATGCTTGGCCATTGCAAGTTCTCAAGGACCAAGGAGATGGTTCGCTCGGTGCTGAGATTCAGCCGTTCCACAAGTTGACGCAATGGTTGGGGTACTCCCTCACAGTACCATTTGTCAAGGTCCTTGGGTATACCACCAAGAACACCGACATTGGCACTGGCCTTCCCGAGTATCGGAATGGCGGTCTGTTTGTTGATCTCGAGGTGTTGAAGCTGAAGGCTGACGTGCTGGAGGCTGGTCTTCAGGCTAGTGAAGTCAAGGATCTTCCCAAGTATGATGCAACCGGTGACGTCATTGTAGAGTGGAGAGCGCTCACTGTTGCTCTGCTAGATGAGCTTTACAAGATTGTTAAGGCTAAGTATGCAGACAAGGGATTTGAGTTGAGTATGGCACAGATGCTGGAAGCGGGAAGTTGGAAGGCAGGTCGGGAGGTTGCTGCGAAGTTCCGTCCTGAGACTAAGTGTAGCCCGATTTTGATGTCTGGTGATGGGACTTTGTTTTAGGTGGTGAGGGAAAGTCAACTATGCCTATTCTACGTTACAATGTAATCAATATACCCATTCATAACAAGATTATTTCATAACTGTTGAGGTGGATTTAATTGTTGACTTAATGACGAGAAAATTACCCTGACGCTATAGCGACCTGAAAGAAACTATCGTTGCAGTTGGGCCGAAATTTGCCGTCTTGATTGTTGAAGTGGGAGGAGCCTATTGCATCGCCACGTGTAAAAGCTAGGGGCGTGTGCATAACCATATCGGTTCCTCAATGATAGAAACCCTATAGACCCTAACGCATTCATTGCCGATAGACACCAGAAACAACGTTGGCATTATCGTCTCTCAGCTATGTTTAAAATCTCGTGACCAAACTGGAATCATGCAAAAGCCCCAAGTTTCCAAGCCAAGGGATATGTACAGTAGTCTTTCAAGTTTTGGTTACAACTTATTTTTAGAAAAAAGCCACTGAATCCTTAAAGGATGTAGCGATTCCTTCGAAGGATCTAGCTGCATAAAGGAATAGGGTTGCTGCAATTTCTGGTGGACGTTGGATTCTAACCCTATGATTTTATGCCACTAGATCCTTCAGAGGGATCGCTACATCCTTTAAGGATTTAGTGAATTTTTCTAAAAATAAGTTGTAACCAAAACTTGAAAGACTACTGTATGTATGTACACGAACATAGTCCCATCTCAGGAGAACATGTTCACATAAGAAACACTTCGGATAATGGAACAAGATAGCGGACTCCACCGGAATCCGACGAACAGACGCTTCGAAGTGACACCAGGATGTTTGGAGATCTAGTGGGGTGGACGATACAAGGACCAGGGTAGGGGTGCGTATAAATGGATTTCCAATCTTGGGTTGATTATCTTGCTGTGCTGGTGGACTATCAGCCTTGATTGTATGGATTAATGATATGCAGTGTTGTAAGAGACAATCGGATTGGGCGGGACTATAGATAGCTGTAGTTTTCAAAGGGATGTATCAATTGTGGCTGTTGAGTACAAAGATATGAAGGACAAGATAGATGGAATATGGATAATCGATCATGATAACTCGATACCACGAAAAGTAATCATCCACGACCAAAGCCTAATCTAAAGCTGCCCAACTACAACACTTCCACAGATAAAATATACAACCGAATTACTCCTGTCCACCCGCTCATCGGTACTGCACTGTACCCCACCAATCAGCCGTATCACGCGCGCCCCTGACTAACATATAATCCTACTGTCAACCCCTCTATTTGGCTGTCTTGCTTGCTTCTTCTTCGATATGAATACTGCCTATTCTCTTGATCCAGCTACATCGGATATTCCTGAATCTTCAAACGAAACACAATTGCCACCATCTAAGCGTGTTAAGACTAGCGACGAGGATAAATTTACTCAACAATCGGACTCTGATACCAATATGACTGATTCGAAACCTACCGAGGAGGTTGCGCCTGAGGCGGCTACCCAGCCCAAGTACACTAGTCGCATCATTGTAAGTTATTGACTTGGTAATTTGTCAAGATATCTCCTCTAACTATCTGTAATACAGCTCACCACCTACCCAGGCCAAAGTGTCGTTGACCCCATCCCCTTAACATGGGGCTCTCCAGACCCTCTTATCCGTGGCCCCGTTCTCGTCTCTCGCTCCGGCAAAACACTCCCTCGGCGCAACGCTATTGGTGCCCATGGTGGTAGTTACTCCGTCTACAACGCCCTTGCTATTGCCTCGGGTGACTTGCCCCCGGATTTCCGCCCATCATTCACCAATACCCAGCCATCATTCAACTTCCCATTCCAGGCTGCATGGGGTGACCCAAAGAAGATTGTGTCCATGGACCCCTTTGGCGCGGATATTGTGAAGCATTATGGGGGTCTGCTTGAGGAGGGATTGGATGTTCGGCCAACTATTGCTGTTACTAGAGCTCATATGAGAGTTGCGGAGATCGTGGACTCGATTAAGGCTGGTAGACTTCCTGTTGATGGAACCATTGTTACCAATGCCGAAGGTGACGTCAGAGTTACCAAGGCGGCGGTTGAACCCGTCTGGTACCTTCCTGGTATTGCCGAGCGTTTCGGTATTGACGAGGGAACTCTCCGTCGGGCGCTATTCGAACACATGGGTGGTTCGTACCCAGAACTGGTGACGCGTCCTGATATCAAGGTGTTCCTTCCACCTATTGGAGGGTTGACGGTGTATATCTTTGGTCCTCCTGAGCGCGTCAGTGATCCTAACTGCCGGTTGGCTCTTCGTGTTCACNGACGTCAGAGTTACCAAGGCGGCGGTTGAACCCGTGTGGTACCTTCCTGGTATTGCGGAGCGTTTCGGCATTGACGAGGGAACTCTCCGTCGGGCGCTATTCGAACACATGGGTGGTTCATACCCAGAACTGGTGACGCGTCCTGACATCAAGGTGTTCCTTCCACCTATTGGAGGGTTGACGGTGTATATCTTTGGTCCTCCTGAGCGCGTCAGTGATCCTAACTGCCGGTTGGCTCTTCGTGTTCACGACGAATGTAACGGGTCTGATGTCTTCCAGAGTGATATCTGCACGTGCAGACCATACCTGGCTTTCGGTATTGAGGAGGCTATCAAGGAGGCGCAGAATGGAGGATCTGGTTTGGTGATTTACTTCCGTAAGGAGGGTAGAGCTCTGGGTGAAGTCGTTAAGTACCTGGTATACAATGCCCGCAAGAGAGGTGGTGACACGGCAGACAAGTATTTCCAGCGTACAGAGAATGTTGCTGGTGTCAGAGATATGCGGTTCCAGGCTTTAATGCCTGATATTCTTCATTGGTTGGGCATCACTAAGATTGATCGGATGTTGTCCATGTCAAACATGAAGCATGACGCTATTGTTGAACAGGGAATTCCTATTCTTGAGCGTGTTCCAATTCCAGATGGTAAGTTCTGGTGGAAGTTTCCCACGGACAGAATACTTGCTAACATGTATTACAGAGATGATCCCTAGTGATTCACGAGTGGAAATTGATGCCAAGATTAACGCTGGTTACTTCACTACTGGTAAGGTTTACAC
>JSUI01006482.1:0-85343 GCA_000833645.1 Huntiella omanensis
AAGCTCTTGTGAGGATCAAGAGAAGCCAGCTTGGCGGCAATCGATCAGGTTGGGCCTAACGAGAGGCAAGAACCTGGAAAAACGAAGGGAGAAGGGGAGTGGTGTGTGGTTTAATACAACCGACAACGAATTGGGGGGAAATCCAGCCCGTGTCCGAAGGAAATGGCATCGCCAACCTCGAAGGTACCATTCCGAGGGTATTAAGGAAGAAGGTTGGCGGGCATTTTCAATTTTGAGTCTCGATTTGCTGGAAATTCGCCAACGAAATATATACAAGCTTCGATGGCGCAGTGGTAGCGCAGTGGTCTCATAATCATGAGGAGCTTGATTTCCCAATGTAGATGAAATCCAAAGGTCGTGAGTTCGACCCTCACTCGGAGCATCCTTTTTTGCTGTTTTGTCCTTGGATATCAGCTCATCTCATCACTCATAACGAGATCAATACTTGTTTGTCTACGTATTCACAAGCGATGGGTGGGTCTCGATTCATGGTTGCGAGAAAGATTATGAACTTTTTGCACTCCTATTAGATGCTATACACAGAAGTTTACGTACTAAGCCGTCATATTTTAGAGCTTTCCCACTTCGGCGTCAGCTACAACTCCAGCACCGGGCTTACTGAATCTCAAAAACTTTGTGTGTCTACCTATAGCCACCACATCTCCTCTTTTGCCTTCAGCATCTAGCTTCCAAATGGTGACAGTGGTAAAGCCCAAGTTACTACCGACACGATCGACTCTCCCTTCAATCTCGATTGTCTCACCAGCACCGCAGCCGGATAGGTAAGAAATATTGATGTCGACACTAGGGCCAGTGCCATCACGTAGGTCCCAGGCGGCGATAGCGAGACCGCCGGCCCAATCAACGATTGTAGCGGAGACGGAACCGTGAAGGGACTGGGACATGTTTAGGTGGGTAGCTGTGACGGGGAGGCGAGCTAGAAAGAGGCCCTTTGAAGCATAGGTGAATGTTGCGGTAGAGAGGAGAGCTGCATAGATGGGAGAGGAAAGACAACGGGTGGTGTGGTAGTGATTGACATGGGCAAGGGTTTGCGAGCAATTCGGGGGTACAGTTGTAGACGCCATGATGATGGAGCGAGAGTAGTAAATGTGAGATGTGTAGGTAGGTGTAGCCTCAATGATTTGACGATTGGTGTTGGAGATTTGTATGGGTGTGGTGTTTTGAATCTGGAGAACATTGTGGGGCTGGTGGAGAGACTAGGAAACCCCCGATAACCCTAGAAAGTGTCATGTAGTTTGTGGGTAATTGGGTGTTACATAGGTAAGCACATAGTGCCATTGCGATTTAATGGGGGGAAGTATGTACATGTGTACTACCATAGTAATTGGGATTTCATCTGGGAACTTCCGCGAAGGATCGCTAGTATGTACATACTTACATCACATGCCATACATGGTACTTTTCTGAAACAGACTAAAATCACTCTATGAACCTATCAGCCCTACAACAAATGCTGAAGTAGCTGTTAACGGAAGGAACCCACGACGAGAGTGATACAGATATCGATAATGCTATCTCCGAAATTAACTCCTTCAGGCGCAGTTTGGGGTTAGCGCGTGTTACGCAACGGATTTACGATGCTGTATGTACATATGTACATACAAAGGATTCTAGACATCACATGAGTTGGCGTGTGAGGTTATTTGTGGTATTTCAAAGACGAAGCGGCTTTACACGGTTTAATACTGGCACATGATGTGAACGTGTAGTCTAATCAAGGGACATGTACCGTTTCTTGGAAACTTGTCAGCTTTCACATGTCCCCTAGACTGCTCATGTGGCTTACATATCCAGTCTCATCATTGCCAATGGTAAAGTGTATAGATTGGCAATGTTCATGTGATAAAGTCTGCCTTGGGAGTCATCATATACAATAGTGTGACCGAGTCAAAAGCCATGGTAGTATCTCGAAATATACAATTTAGGCAGAGATAGTTAGTCCCAAGAACGCTCTTGTTCAAGAACGCAACCATAAGATCGTCTTCTAAATAAGACGTGGGCTGATAGAAGCCACAGCCTATCGGAGGGGAATAACGGTAATATACAATACTTGAGTGGCGGAGGAATCCACATCGTCAAACAATGCTGCCCTTCCAATGAACCTCGCCACCCAAAATCCCAAACCAGTAGGTATTATTGAGAGGATTTTGCACTCTGACTCCGGTGTAAGAATATGTAAATCTGATGACAAGAGTTCGCCTATTCAAGACAGGTCAACCTTGTCTGATCACATTATTTGGTTAACAGGTACGACCTTTCCTGTACTTTGCTTGAGAAAGCCTCCGAGGAGACAGCCAAAGAAAGTGCCCTTTGGTTTACTACACATTGATATATCTATTTTTCGCCCCGATGACTTTGATGGTATAAACCTCACCTCGGAGAATTGGGCCGGATTGTCGGCCTGAAGGAATAACCAATTAGAGAAACGATCCACACTTTTGTATAGCCACGTATAGCCAGGCTGGAACGCTGTTGTCAAACTCCAACGACATACTTCATTCGGTACTATGGAGGAAAAGCCGGAAAATATTGGATTGTAGACTTTCAAGACCCGGATTGGAACCCGGCGCCTATGGAATAGGTCATAGCGTTATTTTCTCCAAAAGGTAATGATCGTCACACAAGCCGGCTCTAAATAGACATGCCGGACAGGCCATCGTGCAGTTGGGCCTTTGTGTTGGAAACTGAGGAGGTAACCGACGTGTGAATGTATGCTAGGAAAGAAAATGTGTAGTTGCTAAAACAAGGGGTGCTTCAAATTTGCTAGATGTACTGTGGTTTGCCCTTTTTTTGCACGTAATATGAGCTGATCGATTCACAACATGTGTATACACAAATAGCATCGTGCGATGTTACACAGTACACATAAGATAAGGGTTAAAAGCCGTTGGTACAGAACGTAACGTAGAAGATATGTATGTATGCACATGGCAATAGAAAGTGGATATGTGCAGAGACATAGATAGTCAAAACCGGGCGTAGAGTAGTATGTATATCGGATACATATGTATGTGCATAAATAATAATTGCCTGAATCATCCTGCAAGGCGTTCGTCAGGCAAGCCAAGGTATACTTCAAAGCCCCCCTCTCTTACTTGACAACACATTGTCTTCGCCTTGATTTGTTGTATACACTTACTTGGGTAGGAGGTGTTGGTTAGCAGAGCTCAGCCCGAAGGATCGCACTAGGCTGGGTTTTTCTATCGCCGGTGACCGAAAATAATCATGTCTCCGAGAAGTAACAATTACAATTTTCTGTGGGAGTCGTTGCCTTTTTTCATAGCGAGTACAGTCGCCAAGTGTACACTATCTGGGCTTGGTGCTGTGGATTTTCTACCGAATACGGGGGTTTCCTTTTTAGAAGATTATTATCTTTTGATTTGGGCGGTCTGACTGGATAACATATAAAATGTACTTAAACCAGAGTCTTCCCTCGATGGTAAAGGGACTTCAATTTGCTTTCTCACTCACAACAAAGCAAGTTTGGGAATCTAGATTCTCAGATATCTACTCCTATGAGTGACACTTCATCGCTACTCTCTGGATTTCGAATAGATGGTAAGTGCAGACATGAACGGATATCTCTACTGATGGGAAACCAGCTACACTCTCGCCTCTGCCTCAACATTTACATGAACATGGACCAAATGATAGCTATTTTATTGTGGCAAGATGGGAGTGTCTGTTGCCCGGGTTATTGCCGTTGGTATGCCTATGTAGATAGGGTAGGCGATGTATGTATGTCAGCGGGGTAGTGAGGCTTTCAAGTCATGTGCGCAATAAACACGCTATCTATTGGCAGACAGAGTTGTGATAAGCCCGACGCATGCACTACGCCTCAAAGGATCGGTATTATAAGGCTTCTGTCGATTATTATTGACCTATCTCGTATGAGTCGGTGTCAGAGGGCAGGTAGGCTTCTAATTATGTAAATAGAATGACCTCTATCCATAGCCCTTACCATCGCCACCTAAACCTCTTTTCTCTTTATCCTTCGTTTAGTTTAGTCAACCTCCTATCAATTTATTTTCACTATGCCATCTCCAGATCATATTACACGATCTTCAGGGCTTATTGTGCCCAACATAGAGGACTCCAACTCGGGCACGGGTTTTATCAAGACCCTCCCGAAAGCCTCAAACCCACCAACCCAAACTCCATCGATCGAAAACCACCCAGTCAACTCGACAGTAGTCTCTCAATCTTCAAACGAACAGAGTAGAAGCCCAGGCTCAGAATTCGGATTACGCAACTTGACGCAGACTCGGCATCACTCTCTACCCTTGGATTCTAAACAAGTCATTTCTTGTTCGTCATTTAGCCGCCATAACAAAACTAAGTCCAAGCAACATGTGCCGTCGGATGTGCCAAAATCATCAACTGCACGAAGTGGTACGGCCATTGACAAAGATAATGGCACCGTTAGAGCTCACAATGGAAGTCATGATCCCAATGAACCTTTTGATGAAAAACCGAAGCTTCAAGGGCAAATACAGCCATCGGAATTCTACCTTGGCGGCATAGGCTGTGGGCTACCACTTGACCCCTCACCCAACGTGATGGATGATCTTGACTTTATGGATATCGACTTGGCACAAGATTGACTGCATGGAAAAGAGGCGGGAAAAGATCGAATTGACGGCAGACTGGGCACGGATTTGGGTCTTGTTATGACTTTCAGGCGGGAATTTCTGGATAGCTATAGAAGTTTACTGGCGTTTGGGACTTTGAAAATAGGAATTATGATACATCAACAACATTCAAGGCCGACATTACAAGTTACAGAGTGGTAAATACATGTATGTATGTACACATATCAATGCTGTACACAACAGACGCTCCCAATAGATTGTGACAACAAAGCGGTATAACAAGAGGTGGGCAAAATGTGAAATAAGGCTACATTGTCCAAGATGTTTTGGCTAAAACAATTGTCTTTTGTATTGCATTGTGCTGTGTTGTCCTGTTTACAACCTGACTAGCCAGACTGAATACCTGTTTTTACCGCCATGTAGACCCTGTAAAACAAATGCCTAACTTCTAAAGAGATTTAAAAACAGGGCATGTTTTAGAGAGCATGTTGCACATCCATACCGGCAGTAAAAGAAAAAGTGAGTACCAAAAAAAAGAAAAAGAACGGGCTCCGCCGGGGTTCGAACCCGGGGCCTCTTGCAATCGGTTAGTACCCAAAGCAAGAATCGTACCACTAGACCACGAAGCCTGTTGTTGTTGTAAACGTCTGTAAATTAGAGGTTATAAATGGTAAAAATGCAGGGGTACATTTTTTTTTGGTTCGTGAGAAACAACCAACATAAGCATTGTACATACACGTGTAGATCACCATTGTAAACGATGCATACCACAAGCCGGAACCCTCTGAATGAGTCGATTTGCTTCGAATTCGACGTTACTATAGGGCAAAGTTTGCGAAAGGGTCACAAAACAAACATCCTCGGCAAAGCATAGGAAGAGGACAAGAGTGTTGTATGCCGTACCTGCGCCGTGACGGGATTCATGCTGCAAGCCGACATCCTCTGGAAAAGGTTGATTCATTTCGACACCCACGAAGATAGATGTGCAAATTTTGCGGGAAGGTTTCACAGTACATGCATCGTCGAGCCCCTCCTGGTGTTCGTCACCGGGCCCTAAGTTTGGTCATAGGAGGGTTCCTTGGCGAAATGCACTCGCACCTCCTCACCTCTCGAGACTGGCCCAAAGGACGACACCTTTGTGACCAGGCGCGCCGGGTGAGGTCGTCGTATTGATAGTTAGCTCTGTTCAGGTAGACGATAAATAGAACAACAACAACAACAAGGGTCACAAAACACATGTGGTGAAGTCTTACGTGCTCCTTATTGGGCCGCGCAGTGTAGTCATAAGAGTAATGTAATAAGGGAACTTGGAACTTGAAAAGATAAGAGCTTTATTTGTTTTACAAGGTAAATCATAACATCATTGACCTTGCGTCGCTACAATAATGTAAGCACCTCGTCAGGAACATATAGTTGCGAAGCCGGAGTCACTATATTTTACTCCTCACCATCCTATACGGCCCGAGACTCAGGACATACATAGCCTGTACTATGTGTGACCTAGTAGATGTCAAATCACATGCCTAGCGGTTACAGTAAACAATGATCCTGTCTAATATGTAGAAGTCATACGAAGGGAGAGAACTGGTCCCATAGGAAGTAGGTGTAAACATACCAACGCCAAAGGAATCCGCCATCTATGATCAAATATGCCACCTAGTCAAATCGTTCAAGGTCGAGCCTGTGAATATTCTGTGATTTCTCGGTACACGGACTGTAGGTACCGCATGTTAGAGCTCTCTGTCTCCCCACAGGTGGACTTGATGTGTATGCCTTGTTAATGGTGCTAACTGCGCACGGTCTCAACGATAACGAGGCCTTGCTTTGTTTCCCTTTCGACCAAGGAAAGTTACCAGACACCGCTGGATGTCGTGAGAGTGGTAAAGTTCGACGATGTTAACACGACAAACTTACTTGGCACATGCTTATATTCTATCGGACAGTACTACAAGTCACAGACATGCCCTTGATACTATATTCATGTAATCACACCAATTTTAAAGTTTCAACGGTGCTGAATCTTCGTCACAATGTGACAGTGACGTCAACGTTCAAAAGTACGGCTTCGCTTGTTTAAACCTACAAAAAGGAAAATCACAGTGAATGTTGACCATCGGCTCTGTATAGCTCTGTCAAACCTTATGTACATACCAAGTGTCTATGTTTAGGTACATATATAGATATGTATGTATGTACACATATCTTTATGCATGATTTGTCAGTGACATGGAACACGTAATTCATATGAAGAAGCTTGCAATTCACACTCGAAGAATAGTGTTCAAAGTATCACCTTAGGACATACTCTAAGATTTTACAAACGGAGCCACTATAACATTTCATTAGAAAGATCTTTTGGGGTATGTAGCACGGTGCTACGGGTGAAGATTCTCGGTTCCTGCCAGCCATCTCAGGCTGTATGCCCAAAGCCTAACGGGCATTACAGGACAGACGGAATACAATAAAGCCTAATCTACCTTGAGTTGCCCACCGGGACATGAACTAAGATTTGACGCACTGTATTCACTTGTAAGCACCCGAAGTTTTCTCGGAGGCCTCTAAAGTACCTGATCGACCAATTCAGACGAACAAGCTGCCAGTATCAACAGTGCCCACCAGTTCTTAAGCCTGACATCATCACCCCAGCCAGACATCCGCGTCTATCAAGGCCCTCCTGGACACTCCCGCGGTCCCGGCACGATGAACTATGACGCCCTTGTCATCTCCATGACAGCTGAAGATGTGTCATACTGCTAACATCTATAGCTTGTCCAGCTGAGGAAGGCTCGGTAACCTGCTCTCTGCGCCTCCTTGAACCTTTTCCCATGCTAAACTTAGGGCCCATTATTATCTCGTGCTATTTTTAGGAACTTGGCTGGGAAATAGCTCGCCGGTTGAGCATTCATCACTGTAACGTCCCAGGCTGTTAGAGGCCTCTGCTAGCCCACGGCCTGCCGAACTACTATTTTCTAGTGTATGGCATAGCTTGGCTGTAAGGGCTCCAAGATCCCCAGTAATACTTTGGCAGCTCAGATGAAGATAGCCGTCCCGTGAGGGAACCATCACGGACAGACCGACGAACTGCTTCAGCTGCCAGTGTAAACGTCGTTCGTAGGGACCTTAATGATGAATGAGATGGATTGAACAAAACTATATAAGGTGATGATGTAGAGCGTAGTTCAACATAACAAAAGCCGTTTCCAACATCATCATCACAGATGTATCACGACTCAAGCCCAAGCAAGATCCAAAACGAATTCAAAATGAGCAAGACACCAATCGCCCTATCATCCCCTACTACAATGCCACCTACGGCCCTTTCAGTTGCGCGGGATACTATAGGCATTGGCTCCTCTCCAATAGGATACGAGTTTCCCGCCAGTATCAGTACCAGTCCATCTCCATCTCCATCTCCATCTAGAGAGCCTGACCTTCATGAAGATCTTTTACCAATGTACACATGTAAGTTACTTGGCACTCTAACCGTATTCTTTCTTAACAGAGTGAGCAATGTACTAACGTCAACAGTGCCATCTCCACGTCACAAGGCCTAGCCACATTCGACTCGCCCAGCCCAGGTCATGTTATCATATGACTGTGTCCCCAAAGCCTCTGTCAGGGCTAGAACCACTTAGCTAGATTCCGCAGCTGCAAGTCTTCTAAGGCTACCTTTCCCATCACTCAATTCTATTTTACTTGAATAAATCCGCATAAGATTTACCGTCCAATCATTCTAAGCGCCAAATGACGATCGCTATTCTCGCTACCAAAGACTTCGTCGCACGTGCATTATATTGTCATATAAATGTGCAAACCCATAACATAAATCCCCGATAAGAATATGAACTTGCGATGACGTTGATACACACATTAACATCTTTTTCAAAACTATACACCAACGTGCTCTAGTGAAGTGTCGTACTTTTTTTTTACCGTAATTGAACTACCGAGACGTGCCTCCCTTGAAACATCCCGAACGCCACTGCCGTGCGGATTACGCTAGTGGCGTCTGTTTTTTCTTCAAATTGGGTAACTTTTGAAAAGCGACTACCCTGGAAATATTCTGTACACAATGGCTAGTTGTGTGAAGATCAATTGAGCATGCGTGGTGGTCCAGGCCATTTTGAGAGAATTGTGTCTACAAACGAGCACTTGCATAGAAGGCGAATCCTTATCCCGTCACATTGTATGAAAGAACTTATGTATGCACATCAGTTTTCTCATTAATAAGTAAAAAGATACATGCATGGTGTGCAGGGTAATGACCTTTTTGAGCTGACCTTGGGTCGTAAATATCAGTGGTGACGGATGATGTCGACATGAACATAGTCGAACATACATACATACTTTTCAACGAAAAAACAGTCATACAATTCATTCAAAGTAGATAAAACATAAAATAAAACACCCAAAAACAAACAAAAACTCTAGATGAATCCCTTGGTCAAACTTGGTTCACGACTCAAACCGCCGTCCTCAGTGACACGCGGAAACACGCCCGCACCTGTATGTCTCCGGCCAGCGCCGAACCGACCACCAAGACTGCCGCCCATTACCACTCCGCCTTCCCGTTCTTTCTCGAGTACACGTAATCTCTCGAGAGCTTCCCGGCCTTCCCGTTCCGCTCTCCGAACTGCAAGCTGGGCCTGGCTTTCCAAAGCTTGTAACTCATCAATGGTCTTGAGAAGCTTTTCTACCTTGTCATTCATACGAGTAACATCGTCTTCCAACTGGGCGTTTTGCTTCTCCTTGCGGTCAATCTGGTCCTGCAAGTCCTTGACTACACGGTCAATGTTACGGGCAGACCGAGTTTCGCGAGACCGAGCCTCGTCACGGGCTTCCAGCTGAGTTTCCAACTATAGTTAATGTGTTAGCCAATCTTCTGTCATATCCATATACCGTGTACACAAATACTTACTTCTTGAATACGACCATGTAGGAACTTAATGTCGCCACTGCCACTCTTGAATCCCTTCGTCTCCAAGTCAACCACGCGCACTTGCATCTCACGTAGCTTACGCTCCACCTCTGCCTTCTCGCCAGCCAAACGACCAGCTAAATCACGCTCAACAGCAACGTCCTTTTGCGCCTCCACCGCCAAGGCCTCGGCGCGGCGCATCTTTTCGATAGCAGCGGCCGCAATATCTTCCTTTTGAGCCAAGTCCGACTTGAGATCCAGAATTAACTTGTCAGAAGCAGCTGCCGACCGGATAGAAGATGTTGCAGACGATGATGCAAGAGAGTCCAGACCAGCCTTGGCCTCTGTCAAACGTGCCTCTAAACCACGCTTCTCACGTGCCAGAGCATCACGCTCACCAGAAACTTCGTCAATCGACGTCCGGAGAGACCGCACTTGGCCAAGTAGCGTCACAATCTTGCTTTGCGCCTCGTTGTGTGCATTTACAGCTTCATCGCGACTCGCCGAAATGTCAGCCATAGTGCCTTCAAGACGAGCCTTCTCCTTGCTCCAAGTCGAACTATTGATAACTTCGTCATCCCACTTGCTGCGCAATTCATCCAACTCCTCGCGTAATCTAGCAATCTCGGCTTGCTTGAACAGCTTCTCTTCGCGTGCGTGGTCAAGCTCCTTGGTGAGCGTAGCAAACTCCGTCTGGTACTTCTTGCGCGTTTGTTCCATCGAGCTTTCCTTGTCCTCAATGTCCATAGCACGCTGGTTGCGGTAGTCCTCGAGTTCATGTTGGAGGCGCTTCTTGCTCTGGAGCGCCGCTTCCAAGTCTGTAGAAACATCCTCAAGCTTCTCCTCCAGTCTTCTGTTACTACGCTGCATATCCTCCAAAGCCGCATCCATCTTCTTCCGCTCTGCCATAACCTCGGCACACGTATCTTCCGTCTCACGAGCCTGAGCCCTGGCAAATTGCTCGGCACGCGTAGCCTTGAGCACTGAAATCTCTGCCTGCTCCAGCTTGCTAAAGTACTCATCGGCACGGTTCTTGTATAGCGTCATGTTGGCCGTCACCTCGGCAAGTTTGCTAGACTCGGCATCAAGACGGATTTGCATATCAGCAAACTCCTGTAACAACTGGCTACGACTGCCTGCCTCTTGTTCACGAGCCAGCGTCATCTCCTGGAGGTCAGATCTAGCGTCGCGCACATCAACTTCGAGCGCAGCCCGCTCATGTCTCATCTTCTCAAACGAGGCCTTAATGTCCGCCATCTCCGAAACTGCGTCCTTGTGGCTAGCGAGCAAGATACGACGGGATTCTTCTTGGCTATTGAACGCCTGCAAAATCTCTTCGTGCGAGCGTGTCGCAAGATCGCGAAGGGAAAGCTCACCACTCCGAACACTCTTTTCAAGAACCGATACCTTCTTGGCAGAGTCGTCGAGCAGCGAGTGGAGGCGTTCATTGGCAGCTTCAAGCTTTTGGATGCGCTGCTTGGTCTGAGACTCCTCGCCATTCTTCTTGTCATCTACAGCCCCGCCCTTGGTTTCAAGTTGGCTTTGCAAGTGGCGGTTCTGCATCTTGGCAATCTGTAGTTGATTCTGCAATTCCTCCACCTCGGCCTTAAGATCTTGTCGGTTGTTGAAGCTCAGAATATCTGCTGTCTTGTCGCTCTTAACAGAATCAGGTACCTCGATACCTGTGCCGACAGATTTACGTGGTGGAGTGGCAAATGGATCACGAGATGCGCCATTGACCTTGCGAACGTGTGACGGTGACATGGTCAAAGCCTCACCCGAAAGTCCCTCCAAACGCCGGCGGTCATCCGGTGGCAGCCCTTGTTTAGCACGAAGCTCTTGGAGCTGTGCCTCGGCATTGCTGCGCGCTGCCGTCTGGATCCGGAGGTTCTGCTGGAGCTCTTCAGTCTTGCGGATTAAGTTAAAATTCTCAAGCATCGCCTTACTAGCAGACTCTGGATCCTTGGAGGTAGCATCAGAAGCAGGCAAAGCACTCAGATCGGGGTCCACAATTCGCAAAACATCGAGCATCTGCGCCCGAATCTCGGCAAGCTCTTTGTCACGAGAATCAACAGTAGCCTGGAGGCTACGCACCGTAGCCTGTACCTGTGTGCGGAGATGCTTTTCTGAATCAATATTGCGTTTATACTCAGCAAGCTCGGCTGTAGAAGCACTAGCTGACTTCTCCGCAGCACGGGTTGCCTTGGCCTCCCGGGCAAGCTCATGGTTCAAATCTTCGACGTTCAGCTGAAGCTTTTCAAGCTTCTTCTGGAGACTAGTCACGCCAATCTGAGACTCGTTAATCTGCTTATTGAGAATACGATTCTGTTCTTCAAGGCGCGCTTTCTCTTTCGTCAGCATGACAATTTGAGATCTGTTGGCCTCGGTAGCCCGAGACGTCGACTTGGCAATCTCCAAACTCTTCTGCTGGATTTTGTTGAGCAAAGTCCGGTTGTCGTTTTCCGATGCAGTCAGGCGGCTCTTGACAGTGTGAAGTTCACGTTCCATGCGTTCCTTGGCTTGGTCATTCTTAAGGCCGAATTCACCAGACTCAATAATCATCTTGTTGAGATCCTCCACTTGCTTGTTGAGTTTACTACACTCGGCCTCAAACCAAGAGAGTCTCTCTTGCGCGGCATCAAGATCTTTGCGTAAAGAGTCCTCCCTGGCGCGCGCCATCTCTCGGGCCTGGCGCTCACCAGCTTCCTCTGCAAGAATCCGGGCCTCTTCTGCCTGCGCCTTGGCTAGTCGTAACTTGCGAATCTCCTCGCGGGCATCGTCACGCTCCTTCTCTGCCGTGGCCCGAGCCTCAGTTGCTCGTCGCAAGATATCCTGTTGCACATACATCTCCTTCTCAATGATGATTTTGCTCTCGTTAAGGCGGTCGTGTTCCTCCTTGAGTTGTTGGTATTTGTGCTCGCCTAAGAGAAGAACATCATCACGAGACTGGCGCTCGCGGCTAAGCTCCATCTGAGTCTGGTACAGCTCTTCTTTCAGAGTCTTAATCTGAGCCTCTATCAACTGTAGATTCTTGTCGGCCTGAGCGTCAGCAGACAGGCGAGCCTCAAGAAGCTTCTTGGCGTCGGCAGCCTCCTTCTGCAGAGAAGAATGTTGAGATTTGAGGGCAACCAACTCGGCCTGGACATCGCGAAGACGCGAGGCTGTCGCCTCTTTGTCGACAGCAAGAGATTGTCTTTGTTCGTCGTAAATGCGCTTCTCTGTCTCTAGTTTGCGCTTGTCACTACGCAGAACCGAGAGCTCACTCTCCTTCTTCCGTACAAGATCCTCGTAATCAGTGGACGTCTTGGAAAGCGTGGCAAGTTGTCTTGCCATATCTTGGTTTTCACGAGATAGCTTTTGTTCCTTGGTCTTGAGTGACTGGAGCTCTTTGGTGGTAGAATGAAGTTCAACTTCGAGATCTTGAGCATTCTTCAGCATTTTTGTCTCAAGATCCCTGACCTTACGATCCTTGAGAGAAAGCTGGCTCTGGAGCATCTTGATTTCGTCAGACAAAGCCTCTTCTTGCTTGCTGCGGTCAGCTTGTTTCCGAGTGATCTCGATAATAGAACGATCCAGATCTTCGACCTTGGCGTTGAGCTGTTGCTTCTCTTCCTCTAACCGCGAGATTAAAGTAGCGGCTTGCTCTAGCTGGGACCGGTACTTGTCAACTTCACCCTCGGCATATTTCTTGGCCGCCAGAATATCGTCAAGTTGATCTTCTAAACGATCTTGGTCCTCAATGGCACCAGAGAGTTTCTCCTCGAGTTCAGCTTCGCGGTACTGGAGACGCTTGAAAATCTCTTCCTTGTCGAGAGCCAAAGCTCTTTCACTTTCAAGAGTCTGTTTAATCTTGGCGAGCTCAGTATGAACATTGCGGCGTTCTTCTTCGAGTCTTTTGCGGTTCTCTGTGTCAATCTCAATGCGGTCGGACAACTCCTTGATCATCTCGTCGCGCTTCTTGACCTCTGCAGCAGTACGGGTGGCCCCAAGAAGTGGCTTCATCTTGAGCAGGAGTTGCCACCAAGGGTTGTTGGCAAGTTCCAAGTAGACGCGGAAGTTGTGCTGAACGATCCTAGTAGCTTCTGTTCGGAACAACCGCTTGTATGCAATACGGCGCTGGATGTACCCCCGAGCTGCAGACTGGAAGCGAGATACAATCTCCGTAATCAATGCATCACGCTTCTCTTCGAGCTCGGCAAGCACACCGGCGCGGAAAAACACCTTGGTAAGACCAACACGGAATAGACTCTTATCTAGGCCAAGCTTAGAGAGCATAAGCGCCGCAGTGGCCTGACCCTCTTGGTAACCACGGGGCATATCACGACAAAGAACTTCGTAGCGCTGGCGAAATTCGGCAAATTGTAATCGATTGGGAAAACCGGTACGAGCAATGCGAATACCTTCGAGAACACCATTGCAGCGCAGTTGATCTAACACCAATAGATTTGTGAACTGCTTGGGCTTCTTTCGATGATTTGGCAAAATGCAGCGGACAAAGTGTGGATGTGTGGATTGTAGCTGTCCCATGAGGTTGGAGAGTTGCTCCTTGTGGCGTTGTGCTACTGTACGGAACAAACCCTTCTTAACTCGACTACGCTGTTGAGCTACGGCATTGCTATCGTCGATCACTTCAGCGCAATCGGCAAACAGATTGGCGACATGCTGGTTGGTAGAGGCAGCAAGAAGACGGGTGATATTGTCGTTTAGTGGGTCCTTGTTCTTTTCCAACCAATCCTCGGTGGAGTATTCAACTTCGGCAGCGTAGTGAGTAAGTATGAAACCTTGGCCAAGTCGAGAAGGCTTGTACTTGGTACTCTTCTTGTCGCCCCAGAGCGAGTGTAGCTTTTCGGTGAAAGACTTGTCAGTTGCCTTGGGCATGACACAGTCCTCATCAAGACACGAGAAGATACCAATCGGATTTGGCAACTCAATGAGGTCAATCGTTGGCTGTAGGTCTCTTCCAAAGTCGATGAATTGCCACTCAATCTTTTCACGGGCATACTCCTCTTGCTCGAGAACAAACATGTGGTGGTTGAAGAACTGCTGGAGCTTTTCGTTGGTGTAGTTGATACAAAGCTGTTCAAAACTGTTCTTTTCGAAAATCTCAAACCCAGCAATATCCAGAACACCAATGAAGTTTGAATCTTCCGAAGTTCCCATGCCCAAACCGCTCCGGTCAAGCTGTCTGTTGATGCGGTTTACCAAATCACCAAATCCACGCTCAAAGATACCCTTGGACAGAGCATCTAATGACAGACGAACTTGTTCAGGAGTTTGTACTTTCTCGACCCATTCACGACCAGCCTTGACCTTGGGGTGAAGCAAGCCCTGAAGGAAGGGATCAAGTGGAACACCGAGTAGACGGCAAACCTTCATGGCCTGATCTTTAGCATCAGTGGCGAGGCGAGCCTGATCCGCAGAGCGACTCTCCTTGACAACTTCCACATTTCCAAGATGCAGAACAGCTGCCACGACAGAAAGAATATCGGTCTGATCCTGTTCGGAGAAAGCCATGACGTTGAAGGCATCAATGAGGGCCTTCCACTCGTCGCGGTCAGACACGCCGTTGATGGTGTCTTGGCCTTCACGGAGGTAGCCAAAGTCCTGGACATCCATATCCCCGAGCAGGAGTTCCTGGCGAAGTTTTCTATCAGCACCCTTAAGAAGTTGGTAGAAAACATGGTAGTTTCGTTCCTGGTGGTTAACCCGGACAACTCTGCTCTTTTCAAAGAGGTACCACTCAATAAATGCGCCGTTAATAGCGCCAGCCCGACTAAACTCGATACGAATAAACTTTCCAAAACGTGAAGAGTTATTGTTTCTGACGGTCTGAGCGTTACCGAAGGCTTCGAGAATGGGGTTTGCACGTAGAATCTTCTCTGACAGGTTTGAATGCTGTGCTTTCGCCTTGGTTGGACTATCTGAGCGCGCAACAGCGGCCAAGTACTGGATAACCTTTTTTGTGTTTTCGGTTTTACCAGCACCTGACTCACCAGTAACCAAGATACTCTGATTAAGCCCTTCATCAACCAGGTTCCGGAATGCCAAGTCGGCCATGGCATAGATATGAGGCTTGTTGTCTTCACGACTACGGCCCTTGTACATGTTGATGTACTCATTGGTGTAAATGGGGAGCGGGCGGTAGGGGTTCACAGTAACAAGGAAAAGACCCGAGTAGGTGTAAATCATATCGGCCTGGTAGCGCATGTCGAGGTTATGAACGACTGAGGCTTCGTTCAGGTGAGTGAGTTCGGCCATGTCACCGGCCTTGTCGAACTTGGCGGGGTTGACAAGGTCAACTTGGTCAGCTGCGACTTTACGTTGCTAAGAGAAAATAAACATTGTTAGAAATTGAATGACTGTATACGATGAACACAACATACCGAGCCATCTTCGCATTGCACCAGGATTTCATTAGAGTCCGTCTCTTCAACAATCCAGCCCTTGACGAAAGCTGTTACTGGATCCTTGAGCCAAACATAGCGCTTTCCTGAGAAATCGTTTTCGCCTTCAATTTTTTCAATGGGTTCCGAATCCACACGTCGCAACTCTTCGTCGAGAATGAAAGACGGTGCAAAGGTGCTTGAATTGCGGGCTGCAGCACGGCTCTCTCTGGGAAGCCTATTGGTCGTGTTTGCAGTAACAAGTGGCGAACCGAACGATGCGCCGAATGACATAGACTGAGGACGCGATTTTGGTGCCGCAGCCGGTGTGAATGGTACCGCCGGCTTTGGGAGTGCGCCGAGAGGCTCAGTCGCCGTTCTGCTGATTCCGGCAGGGGAGGCATGGTTGCCAGCTGCCGGCGTAGATGCGGGCGACGGGGTAGATGTTCCAGAAGCGGCGGCGCTAGTGGTTGGTGGGAAGGAAAGTGGCGATGGGTTCGTAATCGAAGGAGCTTTAGGACGGTGACTGAGCGGAGATGCGGGCGACGAGCTGGGAGTACCGGCGGGAGACGAGGCTCCGGCCCCGGCTCTCATAAAAGGGTTGTTTCGTCGTTGTGAAGCCATTGCGGGTGCAGTTTAGCCAGAGCGCATGCTATTCTGCAATGTAGAGAGCTGTATGGTTGAGGAGAATATAATAAACGGGATATCGTCAACTGACGAAGGGAATGGTGTATGCGATAATTCGTGACAATGGGATATTGTCAGACTGTCGGTGTGATCTTGGTCGGTTCAAATATGATGATTCTATGTAAACAGGGGTCGAATTCGTAGCAGATGATGGGAGGCAAGATGTATGTCGGAAATGCAGAAAAACAGTCAACAAAACCGTTGTGTTGGAAGATCGACAGAATGGCGGTGGGAATAGAAGAAAAGGGCCCAAGTGAAAGTCAGCCTCACAATGAGAATGCAATACTTTCTAGCCAGCAGACGGTAAATCTGCGGTTGAGATCGAGTTGGGGCAGGAACAGCTCGAAGCTTGAGAATGCAAGCAACTGCCTCGACTACCAGTGTATCTAAGCTCCTCAATTGAGGGGCGAGGGGCAGCTTGTGGTTATGGTGGTCACAAGTCTCCCTATGTTTGACATGAATTCCAGGGCAAAGCAATATCACGAGAAAGTCAGGTTGGGCCAAGAGTTAAAGTAGACCACAATAATGTATTTAAATTAAGATAGACGTAGGAAAATGTCGAGAGAATTGTCGTGATCCGACCAGTGGTTTTAGGATGTTGGTTGTAGCCTATCCAGAACATCAACAAAGTATTAACCTCTCATTGGCTCTTTTTTAAACCCAATATCCAAAAGAAGACCCATGTAAACAATCCAGTTGGTTGTTGCTATTGACGACATTGCTGGCGCATTGTAACCAAGGCCTAATTGTAACCAATAATCATAGCTACCAGATTAAGCTTTTTTGGCTAGCACATGGTAGGGTTAACATCACAACTCAAAATGCAAATCACGTGATCAGAACGAGCAAACAAAAGTTAATTCGGTTTTGGACAAACTAAAGTGATAATTTGCCAAATTTGATAGCATCACGACTTTCCGTGCTAGTTCAATTGACACCTCTTGACAATAAAATTTGGTCTGATCAATTCAAGCGAGCTACCGCCGTGCTGCAACGCCATTTAGTTTTTCATCTCTAACGCTTTCTTCGACATTTGTTCCGTTCCCTTCGACGCCCGCACCGTTATTCTTACTTTCAGTTTCTGCTTGCTAGGTGCCAATTCAATCATTGGCGTTCACATCAAACACGGAAACTCTTTCGCGTTATTGGCGCCCCGTCTGGTAGTGCAAAACTTGGGTGTTCCGATTGAGCCTTTACTGTTGCGATCCACCATCCCTTGTTTTCTGTCTGTCAAATTCCTTAATTTTTTGTTCATCGTCCGTCGCCATGATTCCTGGACTCAATAGTGGAAATATTACCGAAGGGTCTGTCGCTGGCGCCTCAAAATGGACNTCAAACACGGAAACTCTTTCGCGTTATTGGCGCCCCGTCTGGTAGTGCAAAATTTGGGTGTTCCGATTGAGCCTTTACTGTTGCGATCCACCATCCCTTGTTTTCTGTCTTTCAAATTCCTTAATTTTTTGTTCATCGTCCGTCGCCATGATTCCTGGACTCAATAGTGGAAATATTACCGAAGGGTCTGTCGCTGGCGCCTCAAAATGGACAGCTTCGTGGGCAGCAACAGTCCCAAATCAGCCACAAGCATCAGTCCCATCTTCACAACCGGCTTCAACCAACCATTTACCAGATGCGACGTTTGCATCCACCTTGGTAACGAGACCAAACCCAACACCGCACACGGGATCTAACACGTTCGGATTCTCGGCCTTGGCTGCAATGCAGCAACATGTGATCGAATTAGACGATGAATCCGACGAATATGACCCTGAGCCGCCGGCCGGTGACCATAATGCAACGCAAATGGTGGTGGATTTGGATAATGAGAATGAGGACTATGAACCAGAAATACCCTCACCGTCTACGGCGTACAATATCCCAGAAACTGTTATCATCGACGTCATTGACGACGCCCAAGAAGAATACGAACCGGAAGAATACGAGCCGGAGGAATATGAGCCAGAAGAGTACGACCCTGAAATCGATATGGACCTAGACATGGCCGGCGCCTCAAAGATATACGATTCCGATGGTCGCGCGTCAGTTGTTAGTGATGTACCGCCATCAGGCNTTAGGGGCCACCAAGATCGCAAATTCACTGAATACTGGCGCCTCTTTGACTGACAACCAGTCTATGAATGAGACAATCTCAAACGAAGGTTCGTTTTGTAGTTGGTTTCGGAAACAGCTTTCACCTTATTAACACATAATTTAGCCACGCTCCTGGAAGAAACACGCAAGAAGGCGCTCGGCGCAATTCTTCGATTATGGCCACTTGATGTTCGGTTTCAACAATATCTAGACGAGGGTATTGATGCTTCTATTGTCAAAGAACTCTTCCAAACACTTCATCTCGATCCCAATGCAGTCGCTCGTGAGGAGCAGCCACTACCGCTTTCATCTTCCGAAGTCAACTTGGTGCCAGTTTCAGCCCAGCCTACTAGTACCCCAACCACTGNTTAGGGGCCACCAAGATCGCAAATTCACTGAATACGGGCGCCTCTTTGACTGACAACCAGTCTATGAATGAGACAATCTCAAACGAAGGTTCGTTTTGTAGTTGGTTTTGGAAATAGCTTTCACCATATTAACACATAATTTAGCCACGCTCCTGGAAGAAACACGCAAGAAGGCACTCGGCGCAATTCTTCGCTTATGGCCACTTGATGTTCGGTTTCAACAATATCTAGACGAGGGTATTGATGCTACTATTGTCAAAGAACTCTTCCAAACACTTCATCTCGATCCCAATGCAGTCGCCCGTGAGGAGCAGCCACTACCGCTTTCATCTTCCGAAGTCAACTTGGTGCCAGTTTCAGCCCAGCCTACTAGTACCCCAACCACTGATGGAGAATCCCGCAAGGATCGTATCGCCCGTCTTCTCGCCACCAAGAAGACCGGTAGTACACCGGTTCCTACGGAGCAGAAGGTGGCTTCCGTTGAAGTACCTGGTGTTAAAGTTGCTGGCGGAAAGGGTGACCTCATTAAGAAAAAGCTGGCTGCTCTCGAAGCTCAAAGAGTCCAAAAGCTACGTGTCCATAACACTACTCAAGGATCTACTACTGTGTCGTCGAATTCGAGTAGTTCCACACCGGTTGCGCCGGCCAAAGCCGTTTCAACTGCATCGAGAGCACGAGTCATTCCACGAACAAATTCCCTGATTATCGATGTCAGCTCATCGGAGGAGGAGTCTGAGAATGAAGAGGTTTCTAGTGGTCACTCTGGAGGTGTTCATAGTCAATTATCTCATCCAAACGACAGCCCTCAGGTACAATCCTTGGAGTCTGAAATATCCAAACTGAAGGCCCAGATTGCAGAGAAACAAGCCCGCAAGTCTGAATCCGGCACCTCTTCACCTGCTGTTGCAGTGCCTGGGCCTTCTGCAGAAACCATGGCAGTACCGACCACGCCTAATGGCGATAATACTACTGTAGAACCTTCTGTTCCCAATATTCCCGAGGTCACCGCAGTAACTAAATCGAAGTCATCCAGACGCCAATCACACGCCAAGGCGATCCTTGCTGAGAAGATGGCACGCCTTAAAGTGGTTAACGAAGAGGCCATGAAATTATTGAAAGAGATCCAGGTCGCAAAACAACAAACAGATATGGGTCTAAGCGATGAATCTGAAGCTGAAGGCAGTGCAGATGTAGAAGGAGGTAACAAAGCACCACCGGAAGAAGAAGCCGATTCGCAACAAGAAGAGGGCGAAGTTCAAGATGACATTGTGCCAGCCACGGCCGAGACTCCAAAAAATACGACTAGAGATAGTTGTACTCCTGTGCCGATTTCCGCCAATGCGTATTATACAACCGACACGGCAAACATGTCCAAGAGACAGCGTAAAAGGCTGAAGGCTCGACAGCGCCAAGAGGCCGAGGAGGAAAAGCAAAGACTCAAAGCACAGGAGGCTGAAAAGCGTAGGGCGGAACAGGAAGAAAAGAAGCGGCAGGTTATGGCTAAGCTGGCGGAACGCAAGCGCCTGATTGTTCAAGAACAAGAGCAAAAGAAGGCGAACGAAAAAGATTTGATTCGGCGCCAAATGGCGGAGCGTGCGGCCGAATTGAAAAAGAGCCTGCTAGCTAAAATCAGAGCCAACAAGGGGTCCACAGTGAACACACCGAATGTGGAAACACCAGAGGAAGTGGTGGATTCGCCGGTTGCCATTACGAAGCAGACGATACCTGATACAAGCTCTTCTGAAGCCAGTTCAGAGTGTAGTTCAGAATCCGAGTCTGAAAATGGAAACGAGGATGGAGATACCGAAATGGTCGAAGCAGAGTATGACCCTGAAGTTGGTCCTCAAGTATCGGTGTCCGATACAACAGATAAACCGGCAAGTCCTGTATTGGGACTTCCGAGTGTCGACTCTGTATTGCCCGCTCAAGCGACGGAAGAGGAGGTCACAGACGATCACCCTATGGATGTGTCATCAGACTCCTCCGATGACGACGAGGAGTATAGTCCACAGCTTTCACCAAAGACTGGGGAAGACATTACCATGGGCGAGTCTACGTTAGCGACAGAGGGTCTACTACAACCTGGAAGTCCAGTAGTGGTTTCTGAAGATTCTGAAGATGAAGAGTATGACCCCGAGGCAGGCTACGACCCTGAAGAGCTGAAGCAGGCTTTGGGTAATGATCTAACCAAGAGCTCAACAAGCAATGTGGACGAGCCACAGCAAGTTGATTTGACCAGGGAGTCTGACTCAGATGCCGAGGACGATTCCGATGTGATGGAGATTGACGAGGTTGGTTTACCGGTAAATGTCCTCGGCCAAGTTGCGGAAGTGTACGATGTGAGTATATCGTCCTAGCACGGAGTGTTGTGATCAACACGCTAACATTTCATAGGCCATCGCAGCTCCGGTGAACCCTAAGCATGATACGGCATTCGTACCATACGAAAGTATCTACAAAGGCACGCCTGATTACGTCTTCCACGAGTCATTTTTGGATGATACGCGCGGCGGCCTGCGGTCCTTTACTTATAGCAACTCGATTGACCCGAAATGGGGCATTTGCACAGATGATCTTGTAGGCCAGTGTAATATGGGCGGAAACTGTTCATGGCAACATCTTGACAGCTGCCGAGTTGGCGGTAAGTAAGAGAACACTTTGGTTATGTATAACTTGATATCTACTCGAAGCTTCCCATTCTTTCTGTCGGTAAGACAAGGTACCGTGGTTTAACTAACAAGTTTGTTATAGATCCCAAAATCATCTTGCGTCTCGGTAACATGAACGGTCTCCCAGAAGCGGAGCGGGCACAGTTCAAGAAAGGTCTGCGAGAGATCATTGTAAAGAAACAGACTGGAGCAAGTAACGATTTAGATGCACTCGGCGCGGCGATTATTCAGTACAGACGAGAGTTTTTGAAGGACAAGTCGCGTGTCCGGATGGAGCCCATCGAACTTTAAGTTCCCAAAAAGGCTTTGTACCAGACTTGAGAAAAAGAGAGAAGGACTAACCTTGGGACTCTGGTTGAATCTGTATCACTTGATGTTATCCACTGGTTAGACGTAGAGGTTTTTGGCTTCTTTGATTTTGTCCTTCTTTTGGCCACTTTGTCTTGTTTTTTTCTTCTGTTTTGTAGACGCT
This sequence comes from Huntiella omanensis, assembly GCA_000833645.1. NCBI lineage: Eukaryota > Fungi > Ascomycota > Sordariomycetes > Microascales > Ceratocystidaceae > Huntiella > Huntiella omanensis. Next base: position 22,199 of record JSUI01006482.1, read on the forward strand.
TTCTCGTATCTGCCAGGTGACGACTTTCAAAGTCTATATACTGGGGATTCGTAAGGATGGTAATCGTGAACAGACAACCTCCTATAGATAATGAGGCTCATTGAGGCTCAAGTTGTCACTTGTTTGTACAAAGTGCTTTGCGCACGGGCGTTCCTGAAGCGGTAGGTGTGTAAATGGTCAAAAGCGGAAGTTTGTCTCATGAGTGATCAAAGTGAATGGATTTTTTGGTGTACAGGATTCGTACATATTAGTCTATTCAATGGAGATAGGAATATGGCTATCTGGTTTGATAGCTCTATAATGATTCAACAAAATAAAGTCTAAAATTAAAACAAACAAACAAAACACATTTTACTCATAAACATACAGTACTCTGGAAAATGTTCACAGAGCGGAGGAATCTGCACTTGATCCAAGACTCTCCTTAGTAGACTGACGGCCCTTAGGTTCCACTGTCTTCTTTTTGCATGAAAACTTGGCCAACAAACCACCGGATCCATCCATTCTTTCGCCAACACACCAAGCTGGATTCGCCACATTTAAAGCGATACAGGCCATCACGATTAAAACGCCCTCAAAACCGATGAAAAGCCCCTGCTTCTTTGTAACGGGGCCATCCCAACCACGTGANAGGAAGGCGAAGCCGGTGAATACCTGTACAGAGAGACCGGCTACCATTATGTGGGTTCCAGGGTTGACGTTGGCCGAGTCGCTAACGGCAATGGCGGCCCAGGCTCCACCAACAGCTTGAAGAATAAGAGCTAGGAGATCGCAAGGGATAAACTGAATCAGGTGAGAATGAAACGGTTAGTCTAGATACAGAAACGGACAGGGCATGGGAAGCAGGGTGCTTACGAATCTGGTGTACCAGGGTGGTGGGACAAGAGAGTTTTGATCCCCGTAGATTTCGGCAACGCGGCGCAAGCATAGGTAGACGCCAGCGGCCATGAAGGCTGGTCCAATAGTCAAACATACAATCTGTATGAGAAAGGGGTTCATTTTCCATTGGTTTTGCCAGCTTAAGATGCGGCCGACATAGCCTATCAGCTCACAGATGCAACCGGTGGCTAGTGCCAAGTTGAAGATGATGGCTCGTCGGGTGACGCTGCAGGCAACTAGGAAGCCGATGAGTGATAGACAGAATAGGGCGAGAAAGGAGGCATTGGCGGCGATGTTGATGCGGTAGGAATAGTAGCTGTCGATGTATAGAATACAGATTTCCTCGTGCTTGTTTGCGGCGCACCAGTCTGTCCAAACGGATGAAGAGGCGAGAATATATGGCATGCGGTTGGGGTCCCATAGGTCCAAGAAGCCACCCGGAATGACGCCCATGATGAAGGATATAATGTAAAGACGTAGGTAGAGTATGAATCAAGTATAAGGTACGATGTAAAGTGTCGTCAACGTTTCATATATGAAAGAACGAAAGAAGTAGAAAGGGCACGTGACTCTGATATTGTGATATAAAAAAGATGAAGGAAGATAGGTCTAGAAAGTTATTTTCGGAAAGGACGACGGTAGTTCTTGTAGTTGAATAAAAAAGCCTAGATTTGTTTGTGTGGGTATATGTTGGATGTTTAAGGTAAATCCAGTCGAGCTAAAGAGAGCAAGGAAGCCACGCAAACAAGGCAAGGAAACGATTGAGCTGGGTGTTTGTTTCGTCTAGTCGTTTAGTCTTGATGGTGCGGAATGTGCTTTGTTGTAGATGATAGGTCGGTGCCACTGTAGATCCAACCTCTACACAAGGTTGACAAAAAACAAGAACCGAGAAATAATAGGATGCCTGAGAACAGATACTGGTGATGTAAATAGGCTTATTTATAACAATAGAGGATGTTATACAATTCGGTTGCCATATGCACGAAGAACATGCCATATAAGTAGTCGTTTACACCGGCGACACAAACAGGGTAATTTCGCCAGCGGATGTATCCNCCACTGTAGATCCAACCTCTACACAAGGTTGACAAGAAACAAGAACCGAGAAATAATGGGATGCCTGAGAACAGATACTGGTGATGTGAATAGGCTTATTTATAACAATAGAGGATGTTATACAATTCGGTTGCCATATGCACGAAGAACATGCCATATAAGTAGTCGTTTACACCGGCGACACAAACAGGGTAATTTCGCCAGCGGATGTATCCCGAGACAGACAGGAAGCGGAAGCGGAAACGGATCGGGAAGCGTAGTCCGTTGGGAAAGTACATTAACCAAGTGGGGATACTGCGTGTAAACCAAGCACCTATTGATCCCTTACAATGCATCAAGCGACGGGCAAGAAAAAAAAAGAAACCTATAAATTTAGACGAGGAAGGAAATACTGGGAACACAAGGTATGTAGGTACTCGTTGCCTAATATTTCGCCAAGTTATGCTAGAACATATGGAATTGGAAGGTCGAAGCAGCTTGGCGAAGATCGTCACTCAAGATGCGAGGCGGAAGGTGGGCGTGGGCGTGCTCGTAGACGTGGACGTGAGCCATTTACATACATCGGAACTGGGTGCTAATTCCCGGTCAGAAATTTATCTCAAGGAACGGACTCTCGGGAATACTTTCTGCCGTGTCGGACGATAGCTTAAAGATAGAGGGTTAGGTTAGGTAAGGATGGTCCACCTTTGTATTTGTTGAATTTATGACGTCAAAAGTTTTAATAATACGGTCTGGAGCTCGGCATCGGCTTGGTGGAATCGTATTAGTCGGTATAATGAAGACCCTAACCCTAGGTATCGGAGGAACGTCACTCGCTAAAGAGAGCTGGGGAGTTCGGTTTGGTAGATTTGTTTCTAGTATTGATCCGACAGAATGAGTAGATGTATTGTCAAATGTTATATTCTTGGTTGAAAGCTGGACTGATTCAAGTAAAACTATTATTAAGACCTCTCATATACGCAGCGCGGTCTACGTACCAATGTAACCGGAGTAAGCCAAAGTGTCGGCACATCAGATGTGAGATATAGTATCTGGATATAGGGAGTAAGACGGAAGAATATATACGCACATCACTATCTCATAAAACCAAAGACGTCTATATTATATATTCCTCGACTAGTACCCGCGCCAGCCTAACAGCAGCCAAGAATCCAAAAGCACATGTCCACTCGGAATGTGGGATCCTACCAAACTAAGTTCACGCCCGACATCCCACCGGGGTAGTATAACGCCGTATTACCCGTTAAGATCACTCTGATCGTCATCCCCATCCACATCCTTGACAGCGGTCGTCTCTTGTGCCTGGTTCCGCTTTCGGGTATATATGTATCCCGCTACCAAGGCATACGGAATGCCCAAGCCAAGAGCCATTCCAACAGCCAAATGGAGTTTTTCCCCAAGTGACTTTTCGCGGTGGGGCCGGTTGGATATTGTCATGGTGACAGTTCCGGCGAATGGAGCGGAAAAAGGCGTGGAAGTGAAGAACTGCTCGTGTTTTGTTTGCTTGAGATAGCATAGTTGAGCCCAATTACACCGGTACCATATGCGGCTTTCACCGGTGCTTTGATCGACGGATTCTGTTAATCCGTGTTGTAAACTTGCATATGCCAGGGTCTCGCCAGTGTCTACATGGTGCATATAGGCAGTGGCGTTTGGAAGGGTTGTACTGGGAGTATCGGATTGATAGACATTGACGAGGCCGTCGTCTGCTATCCAAGCAATATGCGGTGAAGAAGAATCAGAAACTATATAGGAAGTATCTTTGCGGTCTTCGGCCCAGAGTTTAAAAGGTGCGGAAATGGTCCGGTTGTTTGTAGTGTTTTCAATAGGTAAACCATCTATAGTTGTTAGTAGNTTGACGAGGCCGTCGTCTGCTATCCAAGCAATATGCGGTGAAGAAGAGTCGGAAACGATATAGGAAGTATCTTTGCGGTCTTCGGCCCAGAGTTTGAATGGTGCGGAGATGGTCTGGTTGTTTGTAGTGTTTTCAATAGGTAAACCATCTATAGTTGTTAGTAGGGACCATGTAAAACACAGGATCTATCTTACGAGTAGATTCAACACTCATAGTGCTGTTAGTTTCGTAGATGTCTATCTGACCAGTGTCTGTCGCCCTAGCTATAACCGCCCCTGCACCGCGGAATCGTGACATGACCGATAGTCCACCGTCGGAAGAGCCATTTCCCGATACCACCTCCTGACTGCGATTTCCCATCGACAAGCCACGCTCATCCCACACTAACTCGGTAGCGACAATAGAATCCGTTTCATTGTATGCTACATACCAAGGGACTTGGTCAATGAGAACCAGACTATGAGGATTTGTCCGTGGAGGTTCATATTGCCAGTNTGCGGAAATGGTCCGGTTGTTTGTAGTGTTTTCAATAGGTAAACCATCTATAGTTGTTAGTAGAGATCGTGAAAAACAAAGGGTCTATCTTACGAGTAGATTCAACACTCATAGTGCTGTTGGTTTCGTAGATGGCTATCTGTCCGGTGTCTGTCGCCCTAGCTATAACCGCCCCTGCACCGCGGAATCGTGACATGACCGACAGTCCACCGTCGGAAGAGCCATTTCCCGATACCACCTCCTGACTGCGATTTCCCATCGACAAACCACGCTCATCCCACACTAACTCGGTAGCGACAATAGAATCCGTTTCATTGTATGCTACATACCAAGGGACTTGGTCAATGAGAACCAGACTATGAGGATTTGTCCGTGGAGGTTCATATTGCCAGTATTTCTCTGACGCATTATAAGCTTGGGTGGCCGTGGTAGTCGCGGATACATTTAAAACAGACGCACCGGCAAGTTGTCTCGGCGTTCTACTTTGACAGGTGTATAAGGCAATACAGGGATGTCCAAGGACATTCCAGAAGGAGAGAGCTGTCTGTACGACTAGTTAGTTAGCCATGCGCTTGTTTCACTTCATGATGTATGGATTATAGACATGACTTACAGTGATGTTATCAGCAGGTCCCAATGCGATTGTTGATATTTGCGAGTTATAGTTCATAGGAACCCCNATCGTGACATGACCGACAGTCCACCGTCGGAAGAGCCATTTCCCGATACCACCTCCTGACTGCGATTTCCCATCGACAAACCACGCTCATCCCACACTAACTCGGTAGCGACAATAGAATCCGTTTCATTGTATGCTACATACCAAGGGACTTGGTCAATGAGAACCAGACTATGAGGATTTGTCCGTGGAGGTTCATATTGCCAGTATTTCTCTGACGCATTATAAGCTTGAGTGGCCGTCGTAGTCGCGGATACATTCAAAACAGACGCACCGGCAAGTTGTCTCGGCGTTCTACTTTGACAGGTGTATAAGGCAATACAGGGATGTCCAAGGACATTCCAGAAGGAGAGAGCTGTCTGTACGACTAGTTAGTTAGCCATGCGCTTGTTTCACTTCATGATGTATGGATTATAGACATGACTTACAGTGATGTTATCAGCAGGTCCCAATGCGATTGTTGATATTTGCGAGTTATAGTTCATAGGAACCCCNTCTCGGCGTTCTACTTTGACAGGTGTATAAGGCAATACAGGGATGTCCAAGGACATTCCAGAAGGCGAGAGCTGTCTGTACGACTAGTTAGTTAGCCATGCGCTTGTTTCACTTCATGATGCATGGATTATAGACATGACTTACAGTGATGTTATCAGCAGGTCCCAATGCGATTGTTGATATTTGCGAGTTATAGTTCATAGGAACCCCCTCACAACGAGGCAAATCGAGGATCTGATTAAACTTCCATTCTTCTGTCGGAACATTACAAGTCCCCATTAATAGCGCTCTGGCTTCACTAAGAATGGCCTGTACTTGGTTATCTCGTTGCCAAGTAGCCAATCTTGAGGCTGCAGCCCATGAAGATAATAATACAAGTTGTATAACAAACGACTTCATTTTGACACAATCTATCAAAAAAAGAATTGCGAAAATGAAGAAATTCAGTGTCGATGTATTCAAATCTACCCGCGTCGTCTGTCTAATCTCTCTATTGTGACCCGCTATTCAGTGTCATTTACCGTTTTAGGAAGTAGGCTTTTTGACAAGACACCTTTATATTCCTTTGACTTCTGCAGCCATTTTGCCGCAATAAAGATCATGGTAATCAAGATAAAGCCACCAAGAGTAATACCCACGATAAGTGCGATTTTAGTGTTTGTCCACAATGTGTCTTCGTCTATCTCTGGTTCGTCCTTGCGAGCCTCAATCACTGCCCGACTTTGTAATTGACCAGTAAACTCGACCACCGTACTTTCCACACTGAATCCCTGTTNTGTCATTTACCGTTTTAGGAAGTAGGCTTTTTGACGAGACACCTTGATATTCCTTTGACTTCTGCAGCCATTTTGCCGCAATAAATATCATAGTAATCAAGATAAAGCCACCAAGGGTAATACCCACGATAAGTGCAATTTTAGTGTTTGTCCACAATGTGTCTTCGTCTATCTCTGGTTCGTCCTTGCGAGCCTCAATCACTGCCCGACTTTGTAATTGACCAGTAAACTCGACCACCGTACTTTCCACACTGAATCCCTGTTCTCCGGTCTTCTTATCAACATAACACACAGTAGCAGAGCCACAGCGATACCAAAGTCGATGCTTATCTTTACTATGATCTGTTGATGTAACAAGACCATAATCGGGACTGGCCCGTGCCCAGTTGGTGCCATGTTGGATACCGGTGAAGAGAGATGCCGACGGGAAGGAAGAGCTGGAATTATGCGGGTAGTGTGTTTGGATTGTGTTGGTAGAGTCAATATAGGAAATATGCGGTAGGTCGGAATCTACCATGGCCCAAGATGTTTCCGTTGAGAGAGAAACGTCCTGGACGCCTTTGTCAGGACCGAAAGACCAGATACTCGTGGCTAACTGAGATGAAGAGAAGGAGATTGGGGAGGTGTTGATTGGATAACCGGCTATGATAGTTAGTACTCATTGCGTGAACTGGAAGTGTCCATGTACTTACACATTGTCCAAGGGCTTTCAAACGAACCGTCTGACTGCATTATAAGATTCGAATCGTCATCATCATCCAAAGAGCCCATCAAAACCACACCAGATTCGTCATTTCTAGGCATCATTGCTACAATCGACTTGAATTCAACCTCGGAGAATATATCCAACAGGTCTAGACCATCGGATAGACTAAAGTCTTGTAGATCAAACTTGCTTATGGTAATGTGGTCATCGTCGTCGATCCAAAATACGTAGCTGCTTTCGTTGATGCTGGCCATATGAAGAGACGGCGAAAGATGGTCTGATGGCGTATCTTGCATCTTATGAACTNTGAAAGAGAATCGTCCTGAACGCCTTTATCGGGGCCGAAAGACCAGATACTCGTGGCTAACTGAGAGGAAGAGAAGGAGATCGGGGAAGTGTTGATTGGATAACCGGCTATGATAGTTAGTACTTATTTCGTGAACTGGGAGTGTCTATATACTTACACATTGTCCAAGTGCTTTCAAACGAACCGTCTGACTGCATTATAAGATTCGAATCGTCGTCATCATCCAGAGAGCCCATCAAAACCATACCAGACTCGTCATTCCTAGGCATAATTGCTACAATCGACTTGAATTCAACCTCGGAGAATATATCCAAAGGGTCCAGACCGTCGGATATACTAAAGTCTTGTATATCAAACTTGCTTATGGTAATGTGGTCATCGTCGTCGATCCAAAATACGTAGCTGCTTTCGTTGATGCTGGCCATATGAAGAGATGGCGAAAGATGGTCTGATGGCGTATCTTGCATCTTATGAACTGAAGATAGAACTGATTGTTCGTTGTCGCATGTATAGAGGGCTATACATAGACGAACTTCTGTCGTGTAGAATGCAATGGCAGTCTATGAAATCATTAGTATATATAGTTGCGGTTATGCAATACAGCAAACATACAGTTATATCATCCTTCTCCCCAAGTCCAAGAGTCGAAATTGGCCCATTAGAGTCCATAACATGTCCCTCACACTCCGGAAGTTCCAAGCTCCGATCAAACTTCCAGTCATCACCAGAAACAGCACATGTCCCCATCATCACAGTTTCATCTTCGACCATAACAACCTGAACTTGGCCATCCCGCTGCCATGCAGCCAACCGGGCTGTTTGTCCCGAGACAGCAAAAAGCAGGAATGTTGCAAGACGCACCATTTTGTCGTTGTGGATTCGAGGTGATGATTAACATGGCGGGTTCATGGCAGGCTCCTGGTGTTTATATGCATGTCTGGGTAGTGATACAAGATGTAGTGTAATTCATGTTCATTCGATTATGATTCTTTCGCATTATCAAGCCTAATCTGATTACTACCGTTACCGAGTCACAGCAGCAAAGTGAGCATGATGAATTGCATGGCACTGCCCACATGGCTGCAGTTATGGTGCTACTGACCTCTATCACTGGAAATGTAAGCTTATTTTCTATCGTGGTACAAAACATGATCCAAAGTATAGCCTCACTCAAGCCAAACGAAACTGATATATAACCCTACTGTCATGTTCTGTGGATAGAACCCACATCATACATTCCACCAAATGTAAACGACCAATATAGCAATATGTATGTACAAGCCAAATTCAAAACGGAAAGTTACGACGATATCATTAACATCTCTGCCCAAATACCACCAAATATTAACCCTATGTGTTTACAAATACAACCCTATTTATTACCATTGTTCTCCTTGACATTGTTCCCATCTACCCCGCTTCTTTGTTCCGACTCCCTAAACCCAGTCTCCGGTATATGGTCCCCGACCCGGTCCATAATCGCCCTCATTTTTATTTTCCGTCGGCGCATACCCATAACTATATCTCTTAGTAGAAGATCTTCTTCCCAAGCTAACAGCCGGAACTTGTAACGTTCCACCAAGCTGTCCTGGGGCNCAGAAACAGCACATGTCCCCATCATCACAGTTTCATCTTCCACCATAACAACCTGAACTTGGCCATCCCGCTGCCATGTAGCCAACCGGGCTGTTTGTCCCGAGACAGCAAAAAGCAAGAATGTTGCAAGGCGCACCATTTTGTCGTTGTGGATTCAAGGTGATGATTAACATGGCGGGTTCATGGCAGGCTCCTGGTGTTTATATGCATGTCTTGGTAGTGATACAAGATGTAGTGTAATTCATGTTCATTCGATTATGATTCTTTCGCATTATCAAGCCTAATCTGATTACTACCGTTACCGAGTCACAGCAGCAAAGTGAGCATGATGAGTTGCATGGCACTGCCCACATGGCTGCAGTTATGGTGTTACTGACCTCTATCACTAGAAATGTAAGCTTATTTTCTATCGTGGTACAAAACATGATCCAAAGTATAGCCTCACTCAAGCCAAGTGAAACTGATACAAACCCTACCGTCATGTTCTGTGGATAGAACCCACATCATACATTCCATAAACTGTAAACGACCAATATAGCAATATGTATGTACATGCCAAATTCAAAACGGAAAGTTACGACGATATTATTAACATCTCTGCCCAAATACCACCAAATATTAACCCTATGTGTTTACAAATACAACCCTATTTATTACCATTGTTCTCCTTGACATTGTTCCCATCTACCCCGCTTCTTTGTTCCGACTCCCTAAACCCAGTCTCCGGTATATGGTCCCCGACCCGGTCCATAATCCCCCTCATTTTTATTTTCCGTCGGCGCATACCCATAACTATATCTCTTAGTAGAAGATCTTCTTCCCAAGCTAACAGCCGGAACTTGTAACGTTCCACCAAGCTGTCCTGGGGCCAAAACCTGCGTAAGAGACTCGGCTATCGATGTCCGTCGTGAATGTTGTTGCGTATGTCCAAGTTCTTCTGAAGCCGGGTAATAAGAACTTGCCGGTCTGGGGGATACAGCCCGAGTATACATTGGAGGCGATGGGACCGGCGATGAAATCGGGATAGGCGCGGAGATCTGCTGTTTAATATCCTCCGGCGAAGCTGTCTTTGGAAGTGTACCCAGTGGATACCTCTTATTTCCTTCTCCATTCCCTTTGGCTACATCTTCCAAAGCATGCACCGCATGTCTCCAACGCCTCAGATAGAAAAGCGCCACAACTAACAATGCCGCACCAGCAACGGCGATGGCTATGCCGGCGATTTGAGCAGGTGTCAACCCTGAAGTTTTGGTATTTGCTGACTCGGTGGGGGCGGAGTTTGTAGGGAGAGTGATTGTGTTACCTGCCACCAGGAACGATGCAGTAGTCGCAGAAGCGCCATTTGAGTCATTGGCTGTTAATTTGTATGTTCCATTGTCGAGGAGGGAAGGGGTCCATAATATATATTTGGCAGTGATGTCGGCTTTTAAATGTTAGTTCCATGTTGAGGTTGCACCAAGAGAAATCGTATGTACTTACTCCCTATTACCATGGACTTTCCTTCATAACTCCCAGATGCAGGCATCCCCAAATAAATGTCCACTGAATCCGCATCAGTAGTCCACGTAATATTGTAGGCTTCATCGTAAACAAGGCCTCGAATGTCACTGGTGAATCGGACATCGGCAAGAACAGCCACCGCCGCAAGTAAGAAAAGAAACAACTTCATATTGACAGTGCAGATACCGCAACCAAGGAAATCAAAATAAAGAAGAAAATGTCGGCATCTACCTTGTACATTATATACAGCTACATACGCATATCTACAAGAGGATTCATTCACAAAAAGAACAAAGGCAAGAAAAGACTGACATCGCCTTGGTCAAAGGAGATTTTCGTCCTTTGATGCCAAAAGTAGAAAGTTCTATTAGAAACGGTAGGTTACGTGCATACATCATATCTACATAAAGGACCCTGGTTCTTTGAGGGTTATTCCATGAACAATCTACACTACATGGTCATATGTATATAAAAATCATCACATCAATGAGCTTCTACCACCAACTTCCTGGCTGCCCTCGCCATTCTTCATTTCTCCACTACGAGCTCCGATAAACTCGGTGTAAATCTTATCCAGTCGCTGTCTCTCTTTTTCACTGATAGACGGCCGGGTGTTCTCAAGTGCTGCGAGGAGATGCTTCCAACGCACTGTCACCACGTCAACACCACCAGTCTCGACCTTTTCTTTACTCTTGTTCTTCTGATCATCCGTTGGGATACCACGAGAACGCTTCCGCGCCGCCTTGATACCCTCGAGCTTAGACAGAATTGCGGCGTTTTCAGCCAGTTCCGCTGAGCGAGTCATTGGGACNGCTGGGGCAGCGTTGCTATCGACACCATACGTGAACTTGACGAAGCTCTGGACTGTGGGCTTCTTGTTGTCACCAGATGACACTGTGGCGCTAAGTTGACCTTCGGTAACCTGCAAAACGTCGTGAATAGCCTCGAGCTGGGCGTTGGAGACTAGAGCCTGGAGATCGGCACCTGAGAATCCTTCCGTTCGCTTACCCAGATCTTCGAGTCCACCACCCGTAAGAATCTCTTCCTCAAGTCTAACCTTGCCACACAAAGTCCGGATGATATCAGTGCGGTCTTCAGCTGTTGGCATACCGCACAGGAGAGATTTATCCAGACGACCAGGTCTCAGCAGAGCAGAATNGTCATTGGGACTGCTGGGGCAGCGTTGCTATCGACACCATACGTGAACTTGACGAAGCTCTGGACTGTGGGCTTCTTGTTGTCGCCAGATGACACTGTGGCGCTAAGTTGACCTTCGGTAACCTGCAAAACGTCGTGAATAGCCTCGAGCTGGGCATTGGAGACTAGAGCCTGAAGATCGGCACCTGAGAATCCTTCAGTTCGCTTACCCAGATCTTCGAGTCCACCGCCCGTAAGAATCTCTTCCTCAAGTCTAACCTTGCCACACAAAGTCCGGATGATATCAGTGCGGTCTTCAGCTGTTGGCATACCGCACAGGAGAGATTTATCCAGACGACCAGGTCTCAGCAGAGCAGAATCGATCAAGTCCGGTCTGGAGGTAGCGGCCAATACATAAACACCCGAAAGTCCTTCAGCACCGTCCATCTGGGTCAGCAATTGATTGACTACACGATCAGTCACACCCGTGGAATCATGACCTCTCTTAGGCGCAATGGAATCAAACTCATCGAAGAACAAGACACATGGCTTAGCTGCTTGTGCGCGTTCAAAAAGATCGCGAACACTCTTTTCAGAGGCACCGATGTACTTGTTGAGAATCTCAGGACCCTTGACACTGATAAAGTTAAGACCGCACTCGCCAGCCACAGCGCCAGCCAACATAGTCTTACCACAGCCGGGATAACCGTAGAGTAACAGACCACTACGGAGTCTCAGTGGGCATTTGGCAAAGATGGGCGCGTACTTAGTGGGGTATTGTAACGTCTCAAGGAGAACCTGGCGGGTTTCCGTCAAACCACCAATTCCAGAAAAGGTAGTTGTGGACTTCTGAAGCGGTACATTACGGAGGGTAGCGGGTGTGAACCCAGAGAGCGCCTTATCGAAGTCGGCACGGGCAATACGAAGAGCAGCGGATTCGTCATCATCAGAGCTACTGATGGCACGGAACATAGCCTCGCTACGAGCACGAGATACCAGCATCGAAAGATCCACAGGCATGTATCCATCAGTGAGACCAGCAATCTCAAGCATATCGAGATCATTGTCAATGATGAAACCACCTTCAGCTGAAGACGTGACAGGTGCTGACTGCATCTTTGAAGATTCTCCAATAATCTGGGGTGACTTGGCAAGTGAAACCTTGGTTTCCATCCAACTCTCCTCATCACTGTCGCCAGTGCTTTCTCCCGGTACTGCTGTATCATTTTGCACCACAGCATCTTTCATTACCAGAGTTTGAAGAATTTGACGACGTGCTTCTTTGCCGGGAGCCTTCATCTCAATAGTTTCCTGCACCATGTGGCCNACCCTTGACACTGATAAAGTTAAGACCGCACTCGCCAGCCACAGCGCCAGCCAACATAGTCTTACCACAACCGGGATAACCGTAGAGTAACAGACCACTACGGAGTCTCAGCGGGCATTTGGCAAAGATTGGTGCGTACTTAGTGGGGTATTGTAACGTCTCCAGGAGAACCTGGCGAGTTTCCGTCAACCCACCGATTCCAGAAAAGGTAGTTGTGGACTTCTGAAGCGGTACATTACGGAGAGTAGCGGGTGTGAACCCAGAGAGCGCCTTATCGAAGTCGGCACGGGCAATACGAAGAGCAGCGGATTCGTCGTCATCAGAGCTACTAATGGCACGGAACATAGCCTCACTACGAGCACGAGATACCAGCATAGAAAGATCCACAGGCATGTATCCATCGGTGAGACCAGCAATCTCAAGCATATCAAGATCATTGTCAATGATGAAACCACCTTCAGCCGAAGACGTGACAGGTGCTGACTGCATCTTTGAAGACTCTCCGATAATCTGAGGTGACTTGGCAAGTGAAACCTTAGTTTCCATCCAACTCTCCTCATCACTGTCGCCAGTGCTTTCTCCGGGTACTGTTGTATCATTTTGCACCACAGCATCTTTCATTACCAGAGTTTGAAGAATTTGACGACGTGCTTCTTTGCCGGGAGCCTTCATCTCAATAGTTTCCTGCACCATGTGGCCACCAAGAATAACCTTATTGATAGTATCTTTACCCGTAGCTGTAGCAAGCATAGTGACTCCTGAATCAGCAGTACAATACTGCTTAACCATGTTGCAAACAGTTTCGCTGAGAATCCGGCTGCGACTGTTGTCATTGCCAACTTGCAGCTCGGTTTCAACGGGGCAGATCTTGTCCAGATCATCGAGAATTACAACAGCACGCCCACCAAGACGAGCACCCCAACTAGCGGCAGTGAACAATCTGGCAAGTGTTTCCTTGATCTGATTTAGCCTCGTCTCGTCATTCACCAGAGTCTTGCAAGGAAAGTACACGGTGTAATACAGTTCTTCTCTCCGAATCCTCTCGGCTAGCTTCTTTGCCACTTGGGTCTTTCCAGATCCCATGGGACCGGTAAGCATTGTTGGTGACATGTGGTGTATTTCCGTGTATAGTCGTTCAAAAATGTCTTCAATTCCGGCAAGTGTAGCGTCAGGGGCGGCGGAAAGGTCCCAATTTTCAGTCTCTTTGACAAGGGCCGGTGGTGGAATAGGTGGTAATACCTCGACGGGCACCTTTTCGTCCAACCCAGTGATCCAGAGAAGTTCATCATCTGACACGCCGGTGCCGTCATCAATCTTGAGAATTCCACCCTCCCATCCAGTAGTATCATCCAATCCAGGAAACAGACCAAGTAGGATACCGTCGGTGACTGGACCACCAAACAAGTTACCCGACTGTTTGCCTCCTGATGAGTATATTTGACGGATACGGGACTGGGCCTCTTCTTTCTCGGCACGGGATTCTCCGCCGAACTTCAGCCCATGTTCTTGCTTTGCGCGAGTAGCAAAAGGATATACCTTGATAGCTTTTGGCCGGGCGATATGAGTTGGTGCCGCATGGATTTTGACCACGCCGCCAACAATACCTTGAGCACCAAACGCAACACAGAGTGGCGTAGAGAGAGCTGCTGAGGAAACTGTTGGTGGGTCATCCCACGTCTTCAAACGAGCCACAAGCCTCACGGCNCCTTCAATGGCCCAGCGTTAATGAACTCTTCATCGACCCAGACACAAAGGTCGCGATTATGTTGAGTAGAAAAATCATCAAACGATTCGGCGTCGCAAATCGCACGATCAAGCGCACGGAAAAATACAGCGGGCTTGGGCTCTTCCCGTGGCTTACGACTGGCAGTACTACGCTTCGACTTGTTGGTACTAGTCACACTACGGGCATCCGCACCACGGACTGGCAGGTTGTTTTGCTTTGGACGAGTCTTTGGGGCGACAATGATTTCAGCCTCAGGGGCGATCTTGACAAATGCAGTGGCGGCTTCANAATAACTCGACAACGACATAGTTGACACCCTTCAATGGCCCAGCGTTAATGAACTCTTCATCGACCCAGACACAAAGGTCGCGATTGTGTTGAGTAGAAAAATCATCAAACGACTCGGCGTCGCAAATCGCACGATCAAGCGCACGGAAAAATACAGCAGGCTTGGGCTCTTCCCGTGGCTTACGGCTAGCAGTACTACGCTTCGACTTGTTGGTACTAGTCACACTACGGGCATCCGCACCACGGACTGGCAGGTTGTTTTGCTTTGGACGAGTCTTTGGGGCGACAATGATTTCAGCCTCAGGGGCGATCTTGACAAATGCAGTGGCGGCTTCAGGCGCGGGATCGATAGAAGTAACAACGATGTTTGCGGTAGAGGTAGGTGAGAGGTGAACAGTCAGGGCGTGTACAGATCCAGCGGCAGGGTTCGGGACGGCACGGATCTGTGAAAGAAGGTTAAGTTCGAGGAAGGTGGCATGAAGCTCAATGATTTCCCAGTCTTCGGGGGTCAGAGGCTCGATATTAATGGTATGCGCAGTTGGCGGGTCGACATGAACAGTTGCAAGAACCTTTTGGCCGTCGTGAAGACCAAGTGCAGTGGCTAATACAGAATCGATTTCGACTGAAGGGACGTCGCCACCTTCACGTGTGGCAGGGCTTCGCAGGCCACCGTAGCTGTCGCGGGCGGAAACTACCGGGGCCAGCTTGCGCTTACTGGGCATGCCGGTCCACCCGAGGTATATAGAACGAGCGGGGCCATTGGGGTTATTTGCGGGACGGAAGTTGATTTCGACGACAACATTTTGCGCAGGCTATATTAGAGTTACGCAAACTGGGGTTAGCGAGCTGGACGGCGATTATACAAAAGGTCGGACCGGAAGGTCGGACAGGAATGATAGGGAGACGGACAGTGTTGACACTGACGAGCAGCTGCTCTAGCACAGCGGGAAGATTGACCAAACAGCTCTTGAGTGGCGCCAGGGTCAGCTCTGCCGTGGTTGAGCGCGGGTTTCTGGCGCGCGGTCGTATAGATTCAAACAAGCCAGATGAGAACATGATTAATGTATTAATGTAGATGGATTAACTGGGATTGATAAAAGAAGAAGAGAGCCCCGCGGTCGCTCTTTTGCGATCAATTTCACCAAGTTGTTGCTGGCTCGAGCTCTTCCGGCTATACACATCGCTCGAGAGACCTTCTTATTCCTTGCGCCAGCTAGTATTCTACATATGTATGCAGATGCCGCGGTAGCACATGAACGCCACAAAATAGCTATCCGTGCCACGAAACTAACTCGAATATGGATGGTTGTTGCCACAAGTCAACAAACAAAGGTGGCAATCCGAAAAAGGAAATTCTGTCAAGCATAACCCTATCAAGCGGCTGTAAACCCTTCTAGTGGGGCACCATTAAACGCACGCGCTTATACGCGTGCGTGCCATGACAACGAATTCTCAAAGTCGAAGCTAGTTGTAGGATTGCTTGATTGTTGTCTTTTGTTTGGATCTTGATGAAAATTTATGGTTGTTACATTTGAACTCGAATTTTGCAAACCATTTTCTTCTTGTTATTCTTCTTGTTCTTAGATACCCCCATTTCGTTTTTTCTCGTTTATACACAAAATCAGTCACGATGCTTCGCACGTATCGGGCTCCCGTCGATTACGAGCACCATGAAAGTAAGCTTTTTCTTGCCAGCTCCATTCTTAGATTTGAAAATCGCTAACTAGTTTCGTTTTTTAGAGCTCTTCAAGGAATTCTTTCAGACTTTTAAGACCAGCCCCGCCGAAGAAATTTCAGTACAATTGGATGGAATTACCATCTCAGCAGATGAACTCAACGACGACCCCCTGGATGATTCTCCGGCCGCGCAAGAGCGCCGGGCCACGGCCAAGAAGCTCGGCCAACAGACTCGGTACAAATACAGTGTACAACTTGATGCGCTCGCCCAGCGCAAGTTGAATACCGTGCAGGTGGACTTGGACGACATTGCGACATGGGAGGCGGCCAACGCCCCGGAAGCTAACCTTGCGTTTGCCATTGAGAAGAACACCAAGCACTACGTCGAGGTGGCATCGCGCGCTATTGACAGCACAATGCCCCAGCTCGATACGACTGTTGCTCAGAGTGATGATGTTCTGGACGTTTTGATGGCAAGACGTGTGGAGCGCAACCGTATGCTGATGACTGCGGGCACCGAGAACCCCGACGAGTTGGCCAACATGTTCCCCGCCGAGTTGACGCGGCGCTATACCCTGGTTTTCAAGCCGCGCACATCTGCTATGGACGCCAAGAAGGCGCTTGCTGTGCGCGAGATTCGTGGTGACCATCTGGGTAGACTTATCACCCTGCGTGCAATCGCGACGCGCGTATCAGATGTGAAGCCTGTGGTGCAGGTTAATGCTTATGCCTGCGAGAGATGTGGTTGTGAAGTGTTCCAACCGGTGACTGACAAGAACTTTACCCCACTTGTCACGTGCCCGTCGGAGGAGTGCAAGGCTACTCAAAGTGTTGGTCAGCTTTTCTGGTCCGTTCGTGCCAGTAAGTTCATGGCCTTCCAGGAGGTCAAGGTCCAGGAGTTGTCTGACCAGGTGCCCATCGGTCAAATTCCTCGTTCTCTTACGGTTCTCTGCTACGGTAGCTTGGTTCGCCAGATTAACCCTGGTGACGTCGTCGACCTGGCGGGTGTCTTCCTGCCTACTCCCTACACTGGTTTCAAGGCCATGCGCGCTGGTCTTCTCACTGATACTTACCTTGAGGCCCACTACGTGAATCAGCACAAGAAGGCCTACTCAGAGATGGTCATCGATCCTACCTTGACTCACCGGATTGACCAATACCGTGCCTCTGGCCAGGCTTACGAGCTGTTGGCACGCTCCATTGCGCCTGAAATTTACGGACACCTTGATGTCAAGAAGGCTCTTTTGCTGCTCCTGATTGGTGGTGTAACCAAGGAGATGGGTGACGGTATGAAGATTCGTGGTGACATCAACGTGTGCTTGATGGGTGATCCTGGTGTGGCCAAATCTCAGTTGTTGAAGTACATTTCCAAGGTTGCGCCTCGTGGTGTTTACACGTCTGGTCGTGGTTCGTCCGGTGTCGGTTTGACAGCTGCTGTCATGCGTGATCCTGTCACAGACGAGATGATTCTGGAGGGTGGTGCTTTGGTTCTGGCTGATAACGGTATCTGCTGTATTGATGAGTTCGACAAGATGGACGAAAATGATCGTACTGCCATTCACGAAGTTATGGAACAGCAGACAATTTCCATCTCAAAAGCCGGTATCTCGACGACTCTCAACGCGCGTACTTCGATTCTCGCTGCTGCTAACCCGTTGTATGGTCGCTACAACCCTCGTCTTTCTCCTGTTGAGAACATCAACCTTCCCGCTGCCCTTCTGTCTCGTTTCGATGTCATGTTCCTTCTTCTGGATACTCCTTCGCGTGAGACTGATGCCGATCTGGCCAAGCACGTTGCTTTCGNAACGCGCGTACTTCGATTCTCGCTGCTGCTAACCCATTGTATGGTCGCTACAACCCCCGTCTTTCTCCTGTTGAGAACATCAACCTTCCCGCTGCCCTTCTGTCTCGTTTCGATGTCATGTTCCTTCTTCTGGATACTCCTTCGCGTGAGACTGATGCCGATCTGGCCAAGCACGTTGCTTTCGTCCACATGCACAACCGCCACCCCGACCTTGACGCCAACTCCGTCGTCTTCTCTCCCCACGAGGTTCGCTCGTACATTGCTGCTGCTCGTCGTTACCGCCCTGTTGTTACCCAGGCAGCTTCAGAGTACATGGTGAAGACTTACGTCAAGATGCGCGACCAACAGCGTCGTGCCGAAAAGCGTGGTGAGAACTTCACCCACACCACGCCCCGTACCCTGCTCGGTATCGTTCGTTTGGCGCAGGCTCTTGCCCGTCTTCGCTTCTCCAACACCGTAGACAGCGATGACGTCGACGAAGCTATTCGCCTAGTTGAGGCGTCTAAGGCTTCCNAAGATCTACAACATTGTCAAGGGTCTTTCCGACAGTGGTGCTTGCCGGCCCGATGTCATGGCCGAGGATGAAGAGGCTGGTGGCGACGATGAGGAGTCGCGTGAGATGTCTCTGCGCAAGGTGAAGGAACGTGTTATTGCCAAGGGCTTCACTGAGGACCAGTGGATGCGCGCTTTGGCTGAGTACTCTGAACTTGATGTGTGGCAGACTACTGGTAACGGTTCTCGTCTCGTGTTTATCCATGCACGGGACATTGAAGAAGACGACACTGATATGGAGTAAGATATCTCTGCCGTCGTAGAAATGTGGTTGTAATTGGGCGTAATGACTTGGCGTTGGATATTGTTTTCTGTTTTGATTGCCTGCATGATGGCTTGCATGATGTTATCGGGTATTTTGTTTTGCGTTTTCTTGATCACTGTTTGTAATGCACATGTTTTTTTGTTTCCCACGTGTTTCTTTGTACGGCCTTTATGATAGTATCTTTTGATAGCGTCTTTTGCTTGTACCTTTGAGCAACTTGAAATACAATGGATATAGAAATCCAAAATGATATCATGTACATATACATATTTGGAAAACATTGGAGTAACAAACTTTGTTTCTAATCGAACAACTTATAATACAGGGACTTTGAAATCCAAAATAATCTTACATGCGCATGTTACGCAGCGCCATCTTTTCAATCTCACCCACGACACCAGAGCCCAGTGTCCACTTATTAGCCACAGCAACACTATCTACCCGCTCACGNAGAAGACCACTTGCAGCCCAGTACTCCATAATAGCACGAGTCTCCTCCTTGTCAAAGTGATCTACCTCCAAAACCTCAACATCCTTCAACGCCGCGTCAACCCGCGCATCATAGCCCTTCTCCCATGGGTTCGCGCCGGGTACCCGTTGTCCGTTATTCTTCGCAATTCCCTGGGCCAGCTTGAGATCCAGTGACGAGTTTTTCATCCGGCCACTAGTGCTGAGAGTGGCGAGGACAGCACCGCCGTTTACAAGGGGAGTTGCGCCTGACAGGGCGTCGATGAAGAGACGGGGGACGGTTAAGTCGTGGGCGTGGATATGCTTCATTTCGGGACTCAGATAGGCGGATGTCTTCAGGAAGTGAGCGGCACCGTCGGCGGAGAGAAGAACGGGAGGACGGCCGGGGATGGTTGTCAGTTCGGTCCAGAAGGTGGAGAGGGTAGTCCAGGCGAATTCGGATTCCTTGCAGGAGGCGAGGAGGTCGTGTAACGTGGAGGTTTGTGGAGTGAGATGGGCGAGATTAGGAGTGAGGCCGGGGTAGGCGTTTTGCAAGGGAATGGTGCGCAGAACATGGTCGTTTGCGGTTAGAATGCGCTGGATGAGAGCTTGAGTGTAGGTGGATTGGTAGAACATGTTGGGGTTATCGGCGAGAGGCGCGTATTCAGTAGATGCGTTGGTTAATTCCATGGCTGTTGAGTTTGATGTTAGTTTACCAGGTTTGTCTTCCATTTCTTCCTTTCACGAACCTTCTGGGATGTGTACAACCACCCACTTATTCAACATGGCATGTGTCAACGCCTCCAGGTTCAAGATACTCTTTCCAGAGATTCTATCACCAGCCAACAAAGTGCGCACCGCCGTTTTCTCCTGACCCGCCTTATCAATTCTCTTGAGGAACTCAACAGCCTGCTTCCGCAAAAGCACATGAGGGCTTCTGAACATCTTCCAGCCCTGAGTTGTCTTGAAAACCTCCATAACACGCAACCGATCAATGACCTTGTCTGACAACTTAATCATCTTGCCCACGTGCTCCTCATTGGCCAAAACGCCCTCAGCAACATCCACAACCGACTCCCCCGTGACCTCCAACGCATTATTATTCGACAAGATAATTCTCTTCCGAAAAGCCTTTCTCTCCCCCGGCGCCGGCTTGTTAACATGCGCTATAACCCTCCCCTTCTTATAATTTTTCCGAACCGGTCTCTTGGGAACCTTGCTCGTTGAAGCTACAGCCGTAGCCGCCAATGCGCTACTCGTGGAGAACGCCGCAGATGCTACCGGGGTGACGAGCCCGGTGGCTTGGAACGGCTGGAGAAGAGCCGTTATAGGCCGGCCGGCGAGACGGGCCGTGGAAAAGGACATGGCGGAGGGAATTGTTGATGTGGTGGGGATAAAAGAAATGCGCCGGGACTATGGTGCTATGGCGTTGTCGTTGGTAGTCCGGCTTTGAGACATCCAATTATTGACGGCAAGTCGTCTGACGTTGACCTATCAAATCGTCATCTACCAATTGCAGACTGTGCATTTTCCCTGTGTGGGGAGATTAGCCGGGGATGAGCCGTCTCATGTTACATGTCTATGTTATACAGAAACACATGGGTACAGCATAATAGTGGGGCTTACATCTGCGGGTTTGGGTTTGAACATGAAGGATTCTTTATCGATAACCGTCTTGACAAAAAAGTTATGCGCCGTTAGTTTTCTTCACTACTGGCGGCTCTGATATCTGATTGCACGAACAAGCCATAATCAATCCAAGTCGAGTCTATTTGTTGTGTCCATCGCTATATATACCCTTTTCACTCTTTCAACTTGCATTCTTCATCTCGACAATACCCACCAAAATGTCCATCCCCGGAGCCACCCCCAAGCTCCCCGTCGCCGTCGAAAAGCCGACTCCCTACACCTTCGACCTCGGCTACCTAATCGCCTACGACGCCAACCCCCTCCCCCCCACCACTTCCGAAACCGTAACGGAAACCCTTGCCGCCGTAGCCCGTGACGGCGCCCAAGCCCTCATCAACCAGCTCCTCTCCACCTGTCCCCTCAGCCACACGTCCGACGGCGTCGCCCTCACCCTGCCGGCCCCGCAGGCCGCCCTTCCCCGTGAAAAGCCGCTGCCCAAGGCCAAGGAGCCAACCAAGTGGGAGCGCTTCGCTGCCAAGAAGGGTATCCGGGCTAAGACGCGCGAGCAGCGTCGTAACTTGGCCTTTGACGAGGAGACACAGCAATGGAGACCTAAGTGGGGTAAGGGTGGTTTGAACAAGAAGGGTGAGGATGACTGGTGTGTTGAGGTTGATCCTAAGAAGGAAGCTGCTTTGAAGGAAGGCCAGAGTATCAGACGTGAGGGTTACAGAGAGAGAAAGGAGCGCATGAAGCGGAACGACCGGAGAGAGCGCAAGAATGTCCGTGTTTCCGAGGGAAAGCGCAAATAAACAAGGACGGCTATCGAGAGAAAGAGGGACGTCATAATGAACGTCTAAGAAGGAGAACAAGGAATGATGATATTCAAAACATGCAGAGGATAGCACGGCGGTGTCACGTTTTTACGACACTACCCGGAGGAGCTTTTGGATTCATAGGATTTTGGTTGTTTTTTTGTATTGAATTGCTTTTACTATTCCTATTCCCCCAATAATAGAATATTCATAACCCGACAGTCAGAATACGTGAACACATACAGCAACAACTGAATAAGGTCAATAATCAATACACACTAAGACGGTAGGTAGGCTTGCAAAAGATAGGGTTAAACATGAGACAAAAAACCGACATAAATACTGACATGTAAAACAAAACAACAAGAAAGTAAAGACAGCCAAACGCCACCCCACCACGCCTCCCTGAAAAATAAAAGAATAAAACCAAGACCAAAATATCCCGATACCCCCAAATACAAAGCTACCCAATGTCGTTTCATCACAACCAAGAACCCCACACAGTCCTAAAACCCGAGCGGCGATAGTGGCTTAATAGGCGACAATGGCCTGATCTCGTGGACTTGCGGCGTCACTGGTCTCTGTCCGTCCTGCTTGCTTACAGGAACCGCCGGCCGTCTTTGAACCGGTTTCCCTTCTTGCTCCTGGTCACTTGTCAATGTTGTGGAAATTGACCGGATCGACCCGGGACTAGCGTCGATTGGTGCCAGCACTGTACCACGCTTAGTCCGGATTTTACTGCCCTGAGCTGCAGATCCTGGCTCCAGGTTTCCCGATGACGATTGTTTGCTGCTGCCAGATGATGATACAGCCCTTTCTTGGTCATCAGCCCCACCTCGTTCCTCAGCCTGAGCTCGGAGTGGTAACGCTCTATCGGCAGAGCGTTGTGTTGGTGCTGATGATGCCGAACCCGATGTTGAAAAAGTCGCAGATTCCGCGTGCGAGGTTTCAGTCTTGGGAGACGGGGGAATTACAGCGCCGGTACGTGTCAGACCTCTTGGCGGGGGAGCATCGAATAACCTGTACTCCTCCTCAATGTACTGCGCCTCCGACGAGCATCCCTTCCAGCAGTCACGCCAGTTGCATACCAGGAATTTGAAGCAAAATGCATCAATCTTCATGCAAGGCTGGAAGCAAATGCACAAATTGCGGTAATCCATCTTGTTTTTGTCTGAATGAGCCAGCAACAGACTCAGGTGGCATGTAATGGCAAACAAAAGATAGTAATTGAATGGCGATAGGTTCGAAAGCTCATCAATGAGCATCTGGGGAACTTGTTCGGCGCCAGCACAGTCGCGCGAGATGCGATCCTGTGCCGCCTTTGGGAACAGCTCATCGGGAAGTTCGCGTAGCCACGCTTTCAACATGGAGCCAATAATGTTGATATCATACAAGTCTTCTTGCTCAAAGAGATCCACGTCGTATTCTAAAAGTGATTGCCGTTAGCAATTGGATCATTGTTAAACATCCAAGACGCCCTATACAGTTACACAGGTTCGTAACCCAGCACTGTGCTAAGCCCCTTGGGGTTCTCCAAGACTTACCTTCGTCAAACCTGCGCTGCCACTTTTTAATTTGTGGCCCGGAACCAGGCACTCTGTAAAGACCCTCAACGTCACAGCCCTTGTAGTTGAGATAATCAATGGCACGCCAGGGGAAGGCTGGCATCCAGAACTCCGTCTTATCACGCGATTCTTCCAATCGTTTGGATATCCGGGTCAAGCGCGTTTGCTCCACCAGCGGTTGGTTGATGACTTTTATAACATAGTGCTCGTCATCAATCATGGGCTCGCGCTCAGTCGTGCTGTTTTGACGAGCATTTTTGCTAAACAATCCTTTGCCAAACATTTCGGCGGCGCGAGAACCTGAAGATTTGAGCGAGCTGAATAGGCCACCGTTGTCTCCGCGGGAATGATGAGCGAGTTTGTCGCCGCGGTCTT
This sequence comes from Huntiella omanensis, assembly GCA_000833645.1. Taxonomy (NCBI): domain Eukaryota; kingdom Fungi; phylum Ascomycota; class Sordariomycetes; order Microascales; family Ceratocystidaceae; genus Huntiella; species Huntiella omanensis. The sequence continues at coordinate 46,147 of JSUI01006482.1, forward strand.
TTGGTTCCTTGGGCTCTTTATGGTGGTGCCGGCCTTTGTGGTGGTCGGGCGCCTTAGGAAAAGTTGAGCTGCTGGTGGGGGCGTGGTGACTTTGACCGGGCGAGGCGGACAGGTCCTTGTGGGGAATAGCCGAATCGTCGTGGTGCGGGCGTTCTTGGGAGCGGTTCCTCGACTTTGACGAAAATGACCCAGCGTCTTTGGTCGAATACGGGTTCGTGGCCGCAAGATTCGTAGTAGAAGCAGAGCGTTCGTCCTGTACTGGAGTAGATGCGGCTGATCTGGAGGGCATGTCCGAATGCTTGTGGCCCTTTCCCTCCTTTTCGTGTTTTGATCGCGACCGACCTAGTCTGCCAAATCCACCCTTGCTTTTGGCCTTCTTTCCAGGAGCGGCTGATGCAGACGCAGGCTGGGATTGCTGGCCATTCGCAGGCTGGGATGTTGCTTCATAATCGACAGATGACGCCAGCGACACCTCTGAGCGAGAGGGGTGCTGGTGGGTGAATTGATGATTTCCCATGGCCGATCGTTGGAAGACGGCGACCGAAGGTGAAGTTGCGGGCGACGTGGTTACCGTCGAATTGTTGCCGCGTGGCTCTGGATAGCCCGGTTTCGAGTGTGAGGACGGATTTTTGTCTGGTGACGAAGAAGAGACAGTAGGGTGTATTTGAGAAGTCGGAAGAACGTGAGCGGCCGAATTCTTTTGCGCGGTGTCGATAGAGGAAGTCGCTTTAGGTTTCGTGGAAGCGCCAGCTTGAGAAGGCGGTGACTGTCGTATTTGCACTGCGACACGAGGAAGACGAACAAGGGAAAATGAACGTNTGTTGCCGCGTGGCTCTGGATAGCCCGGTTTCGAGTGTGAGGACGGATTTTTGTCTGGTGACGAGGAAGAGACAGTAGGGTGTGTTTGAGAAGTCGGAAGAACGTGAGCGGCCGAATTCTTTTGCGCGGTGTCGATAGAGGAAGTCGCTTTAGGTTTCGTGGAAGCGCCAGCTTGAGAAGGCGGTGACTGTCGTATTTGCACTGCGACACGAGGAAGACGAACAAGGGAAAATGAACGTTAGTAGACCGAAGACCTGGTAGGGAGGACAGTCGCTTTCCAGCGGGTCCGACAGTAATGGAATATAGAATATTGGGGAAATGAGATCAAGGAAATTGTCATCGATGGACTTGTGTTGTGGAATAGAAGGCCTTGGTCGGTTGGGCGAGGCGTCTCAAACAACCAGGCCAAAAAACCAAACAACTCGGCGCCTCTGTCTCTCGTTTTTTCCTTCTTTCTTCCTTTGCGTGCCGGATGGACGCAAATGACGATAGAGCGACCGTTATAGCGACATGTACATACGAAAAAAAAAAGAGGCAAATGCAGACGCAGATTCAGGTGGGGGTGGAATGAGGGGAGGACTCTGCGCGGGGGGTGGAAGAACTGGGTGGGTAGTAGAAAAAAGAGAGAGGGGGGTGGCGATGCCTAGCGTAAAGTGAGCTCCTGGCTTGCTCTATAGCAATGAACCAAAATGGCGAACAAAGGACAGGACAGGACAGAACAAGAATATGGTCAGGAAATAGATGAGGAATCGAGGGTCAAGGGGACAGTCAAAGGGACGGTCAAAGGGACGGGGATTGAATGGGAAGACGAGGCAAAAATGGCCGAGTAGCGGCGACGGGCGCACGATGACCTCTAGAATTTCTCGTAGCACTGATTTCGCGGGATAAACGAGAAGATAGCTGGCGGGGGAGGCAAGGAAAAATGCGTGTGAAAGTGGCCTACCACTTCAGACCGCAACGGCCGATGATCCGACAGTGCAAGCGACGAACAGGCTGACGAAACGGCCGCAGATACAGTGGAGTCCAACAATAGACAGCCAAACTCAAGTAGCTTGCTAAGCTACCAGCAAAGATAGGGCTTAAGATCAACTTGAGAGTACTTTAGTGTTATTGGGCAACTTTTCCATAGTTCCGGTGGAAATGATTCGCTCGTTGGCGCAGTATCTTGAGAATCAATGAAGTGGTTGGCGCAACAGGGCGTCAAACTATGCGGAAGTCTTTCTATCTCAAGGGACGCAGTGGCTGCTGGCTCTCCTGTTCTTGCCGTTTAGAAGCAGTCCAAAAACGGATTCGTTTCGACGAGGGCCGGGACAGAAGCTTGGGCTTTGGTGCGGCAGAAATAAGCAGCCAGCAACAGTAACTGAAACGANTTGGGCAACTTTTCCATAGTTCCGGTGGAAATGATTCGCTCGTTGGCGCAGTATCTTGAGAATCAATGGAGTGGTTGGCGCAACAGGGCGTCAAACTATGCGGAAGTCTTTCTATCTCAAGGGACGCAGTGGCTGGCTGCTGGCTCTCCTGTTCTTGCCGTTTAGAAGCAGTCCAAAAACGGATTCGTTTCGACGAGGGCCGGGACAGAAGCTTGGGCTTTGGTGCGGCAGAAATAAGCAGCCAGCAACAGTAACTGAAACGAAACCCCGCCAGTGGACAAGAATGAATTAGGTCCAAGGAAGAAGGAAGAGACCATACATTCCATGGAATCCTGCGAGACCTTGCTCACGGGACATTGCTTTTGTGACCGCGGACGGGACGGTCATCCAAGTGTATGAGCGTACGGATAGATAGCTGTGCATACACATATGTGTATGTGTATCTGTCATAAGGCTTTCAGAGAAACAATAACCGTATCCACATCTGACCCAAAGATTAGGACATTGTGTTGGGTTGGAGTTGCACCCCGCAGAAAGACAAAAACGCCAAAGCTTTGGTGGGAAGGAAAGGGAAGCGCACGTTTACACAAACGGCCCTGGTGCGAACCCTGTACGGGCCAGAAATCCTGTTCCTGCTGGCTCGACAGTTTGAGGAGATGCAGGCTGGAGCACTGGTATATGCACAATAGTGATATGGTTCACAAACCCCGCCAAATCGGCCATCGCCATGTACCAGTATAAAAAAGCCCATCGAGGCTTTGTGTGAACCAGTGGCAGTTCTGGCTCAAGATTTGGAGAAGCCCACGCACTTGCGCATGTTGTGCTTGTATATATGCGGTAGCACTGAAAGTGTACCTTTTGTCCTTGGCAAATCCAGGGGCCGTTTTGGAAACACGGGCAGGGGCGCAAGGCGAAACAGGAGCAAAGCGCAAGATCAAACACAAGAGCGTCCGAAAATAGTGCTTGGGGGACACGCAAGTAGAGCGCCGCAGGAGAAAAAAAAGACGACGGCTGCATCGCTATCTGAGGTTGGAGTTACCGGTTTTGAAGTGGCGGTCATACAGCTAACAGGCGAGTATTGGTGTATTGGTGAATAACAGCACGGGACATGCGATTCAGTCTGCAAGGAGCAAGATGGCGCCTCGGTAAGTATCCAGTGGACCGCTATATGCGTGTGTTGTATGTGTATGTATGTACAGATGTGTGTGTGCGTGTTGTGTGATTCGGTAGGGCTGAAAATGACAACGGAAAAAAAGGAATGAAAAGGAAAGAAAATAAATATGCAAGGGTGGAAAATGGAAATCCAACATGTGCAACTTACCTCTGACTTCTTGTGATGTTGAAGACGCTATACCGGAAGGTTTTGAAGATGCCGATGTGGTGGCGCCTTCGTATCTCAGGGCGGCGCTGAAGCCCTTGACTAGCTCAGCAGCGTCCAGACCGGGACTTGTAACGCGTGGCTCCCGTCCATCGTCACTACCTCCTCTGCCTGAGTCGCTGGCGGGAGGACTACCGGCGGCCGAAAGTTTATCCTTGGCATATCGTGAAACAAGTGAACGGCCACTGGTTGAAGCCGGAGAAGTTATGGCGGAACCGCTTCCACGAGGGACATCAGCAGCAAGTACAGAGCGAGATCCATCGGTGTTCACAGACACATTCGGCTGCTGGCGAGTGTTGATGCGGGGCGGGACGGGCGGAGAAGCGGGCATTTTAGGTGATATGGACCAGGTGGCCAGCCAGCTGGGTGATTTGGCGGTGGTGGCGTTTTTGAGGTCGACCTAGTCGGGAATGAGAAGCGAAAAGGCTCTTTGAATCGTCTGTGATGGCGTCGAAGGGACAGGACAAGGTCGATGAGATTCGCTGCTTGCTGGATGGTGGCTGCGGAGGCCGTTATAAAAACAGATACTAGCAGCAAGGCTGACTATTCTCGTCAGAACTGGAAATGAGCTAGAATACCAAGGAAAGAAGCTGTTGTGATTTTGACTAGGCACAATCCAAGAAAACCAAAACAGGTGCAAGACAAAAAGGTTGGATAAAGACAACAGAAGACAAGGGCTATGGAGCAAAAGCCGCTGCAATAGGTTCTTCAATAGCAAATGCGCGATCAGTGCTCATGGAATTCTTTGGGGAATTGATTTGCATGAATCAGTGGTCAAAATCTTTATTCGGCTTGGCCCCGCGGTCTTGCGTCAGTAATAGCAATCACTAGCCCACGCACTATCCTGATTTCATGACAATTGCTCATCCCCCGCCACAGCAGAATTCTCACTCGTTTACCAATTAGACGGTTCCTGCCTCTGTCTCCCCACCCCCTTGATATTATGTGTTGTATGTTCTCCGTATGTGTGTATGCATGCATGTAGCTCAATCAAACCTGAACCCTGGAATATCCGGACTTGGTGTGTGTTAATGAAGTGGATAGACAAATTACCGGATTTGTTACTCCCCTACATGGAAATATTCATGTGCATCTATACGTGTGTACATACTTTGTAGGTTTGTACATACCTACAACAGATAAATCACATAGGTCACGTGCACATGAATATGTCTCTCTCATACATTCACACTTCTTTTCTTGTTCATCATGTTCACGAATCTTCATTCTTGTCTTTCTACCATTTTAGTCATTTGGAAATAGACTGCAGTCAGGTTGTAGTGCAGGACCGGAATTCTGCAGACCAGGAACAACAACGCTAGTCTCCTGTAAATTGTGATAGCATTCCGGCTACATTTTTGTACGTTTGGGGGCCGCGGATTCTGACAACCAAACCTCGCTAGTGTGGGAATGTCTCCCACGGTTCTAGTATTATACCCAGCTTGATTGCCCCATCATATCCAGATGTAGGAGATACCCGGGAGGTTGGTAGTGTTATACGAAATGACCAGATACCCTAGAGATAGACTGATACACATATTCTATAGTCAAACTTGACATGCAGCTATGTTTTTTCTGGAAACCATATTCGAACCGATTTGTTTGAGTTATATGCATACATACATATTTACATGTATATAAACTTCCGCGTAACAGAACATTTGTTACATTCAATTCGTCTTAGTCGGAGATTATCGGGGTCCGCCCGAATAGTCGACGTAATTGCCCAATCCATTTGGCTTGACTATTATTTGGCTGTCAAAATACACTGGTGTGCTAACGTAGCCACATGTTTCTAAATGGACTAAATGTATGTATAATATAGCTTCTTTTCCGCCAAATATATCACAAACTGCCATCAATGGAAAGCAAAAACTCACACATTCCGGATGACTTGCCCAAAAAAGTAGGCTGTCGTCATACGTCAACGTCAAGTGTTCGTACGCCTCTTTTCTCACAGCCATGATGTGTTCTTGTTTCGGTTAGGGTTTATGGCGATGTTTGTCCTCACTAAACCCTGGCCCGAGTGCGGGGCAAAACAACTAACAGATCATGCAACCACGACGACATAATACGCCGTCACTATCATAATATAACCCAATTTAACGCCACCACAATGGCTTCGACTACTGCCACTGTCCCAGCTCTAGCTATTGATGCACATGTGCACTTCATTCAGAGTCTTGACTCTAAGAAGGACGAATATGCGTATTGGCTAACTGAACATCTCCGTCTTAATGGCGTATACTGGGGTTTGTGTGCGCTCCATCTCATGAAGCATCCCGAGGCTCTTCCTCGCCAAGAAACCATTGATTTTGTCATTTCTTGTCAACATCCAAGTGGTGGCTTTGGTGCTGCTCCGGGCCATGATGCCCATATGCTCTCAACTGTTAGCGCTGTACAAATTCTGGCCATGGTCGATGCCCTGGATGAATTGGATACCAAGGGCCATGGTAGAGCCCAAGTTGGAAAATGTAAGTCACATCTTTTTAATGCCGTCTTTTGTTCTATCGTTAACCTCTCCGTAGTCATTGCCAGTCTGCAAAATCCAACGACTGGCACTTTTGCTGGTGACGAATGGGGTGAAGAGGATACACGTTTCCTTTACGGTGCGTTCAACGCCCTTTCATTACTTGGTTATATGGATATCATCAATGTGGACTCTGCTGTAGCTTACATACAGTCATGTGCCAACTTTGACGGTGGTTTCGGTGTATCTCCTGGGGCTGAATCTCACGCCGGGCAAATCTTCACCTGTTTGGCGGCACTGAAAATTGCTGACAGATTAAATGAGGATACGGTTGATATTGAGCGTCTCGCACGTTGGCTCAGTGAGAGACAACTACCCAACGGCGGGCTTAACGGTCGGCCAGAGAAGAAGGAAGATGTTTGCTATAGCTGGTGGGTCCTCAGTAGTCTGGCCATGATTGAAAAGCTGCATTGGATCGATCGGGGAAAGCTTTTTGACTTTATTCTTGCATGCCAGGATGCGGAGCACGGCGGGTTATCAGACAGACCAGGAGACCAGGTTGATGTATGGCACACCTTATTCGGCCTGACTGGGTTGAGTTTATTGGGGTATCCCGGAATGGAAATGGTCGACCCGGTGTATTGTATGCCAAAGCCTACTATCGATCGCATTTTTAACAAGACTTAGGTCTTTTTCACTCACCATTATTATGACTACTTATTCATAAAGTTTAATAGTTTCGGTGTTCGTAAATTACAGCTACTCGCAATGTTCTCCGTAATGCACTTGATACATTGGTCTATGTTAGGGTTACAAAATCATTAGTGTGTCCCTGTGTTACAAAACATGTTTTTGCTATTCCAAAAAGGAACAACCTGACAACACCTGATATTAAATCCCTGACTGTCAAAATGTGTGGTAAGGAAGGCACCACTTTAGATGCCTTGTTTTTCTGTGTCTTCCAATACAGGTGAAATTCATGTTGCACATGGCAACGGCTGATTTAGGCTTGATTGGGAATCTCACAATCGATAACTTTAATTTAACGTCGTCTACCTTGGCAGTGCATTATGATTAAGGTACCAACGTAAAGACAGAAGATGATAAATGTTGAGATATACAATTGGCTGTTGCGATTGACAAAAAAACTTACTTAAGTTCTTACTATGTTCGTCTCAGATAAATATGTTAAGAGGCCACGTATTCTGCCTAAAAGTATATCCTTTGGACAATCGACGGCAAGCTATACACATATCACGTACCTGACTACGTGCGGAATAGCTCTTTTTATTGACACTGGTAGGCTCGTTAGTATTATATACCGATTTTTGCCTACTATCTAGGCATTTCAAAACCGTGATACATGCAACACCTCTGACTGACTAACAATATTTTGCTGCATGAATCGTCCGCTTCGATATTTATCCGATTTTTACAACAATAGAAATAAGGTGCTCCTTCCCAAATCTGCCTCTCCTTCTACTTCTATCGTGATTTGGAAATGAAAAACAGAAGGAGGTCGTCTTGAAGGACTACTCTCTTGCCCTTGAAGGTTGGGGGAGTTACAGAACCTCCCACAGCGCCTTATATGGCTTCTGGGGCACAAAACCGAGGTAGGAGAATCTCTTTAGGACCCTTTGGCCACTGTAGTTACAGCAGATTGTGCAGTTGATCACTACCTGTATACTGCAAGGACGATGACAAAAGGGTGTTTACATTCCGGATTGGGAAATGCTCTCTTTCCCGCAAAACAACTTTGCTTGGGACCAGCTTCCATTGCCATAAAGTTTCCTTGTACCAGAGTTCTTCCAGTTTTGAATTCTTCTCCTCCTTTTTTTTCTCCAAGTGCCTTTTGGACAGTTGGTTTCGTTTTTACTTTCTGTTCTTGACTGTAAGTATATTCTCTGGCAAGGAGCCTTCTTCAGTCTTTCTCTACGCTTTTGCTGTTTCTAATTCCTGTGCTAACATCGTCTTCCTCATCGATAACTAGTTTCCATCAAGACTTGATTTCTTTTCTAGCTTGCTGTGGGCCTTTCTCTCTTTCTGCTTTTTTTTTCGACAACGCTTGTTACTTCAATTTTTCAATATGTGAGTATAGCAACAACTTGTCAATGACGAACTTCATTTTGCTAAAAGCTAACTACCTAATATACAGCCGTGATGAATACTCCTACGACTCCGTCTACTAAGAAGCCTTGGACTACTCCCAAGACTCCTTCCAAGGCTCAGCGTCATAGTATCGGAGTTTCGAACCCTTCTCAGATGATAAATGGACGTTCAGTCCAGTACACCCGTGTTGCAGATCTTGCTTCGTTGCACAAGAGCGACCCCGATACCACCTTGGTTGACAGTGAAGCCCTAGCTAAGAAGCAGAAGATTAACAGCCACATTGATCAGTTGCCGCCTTTTTGCCCAGCTCCTGATGCCAGCTGTGTTCTCTGTCGTGTTTCGTTCGAGTCTCGCTCCCAATTGGGCAAGCATTTGAGCTCATCCGAGCACTTGAAGATGACTGAAGATGTTTACACTCAGCCTGGCGGTGCTCAGAAACTCCAGGCCTTCATTGCCTGGTGCCACCAGAGCAACTGGTCTGTTCCTCAGAGTGTAATCGACTTGGTTCACAATGGGCCAGTAGAGGATTCCGGTGAAAGCAACCGCGACAAGCCAGATGAGGCTTCCAGCCCTAAGACTTCGGCTACTCTTATGGTGAGTTCAATATCGTAACCTGCTGAGCTATGAAAGTTCTAACTTCTTTGTCTTTTTGTAATTAGCACCTTGCCCGCATCCAGAGGGAGCAGGATTGGAGCCAGAAGTCATCCCGCCTGGCCGCTCTCAAGAGAGCTAAACTGAGCCCCGAGCAGCTATACGAGGCTGCTCTTGCCGCCCACCATATTCCTAGCCCTTTTGCTAGCATGACGAGCAACCTCCGCGCCACTCCCGCGCAGCTTTCCAAAAAGGATACCACGGCTACTAGTGCCAATGGCTCGACCATAGCTAGTCCTTACAAGATCAAGGGTGTTGAGCACCGTCCTTATGGCAAGTCCCCTATCCGTCTGGATCAGGTTGCTGGCCCGGCTTCTTTCTGTTCACACGGCAACTTCTCCGCAACCATGATCAAGAACAAGGCTGGCTTCGAAGTTCACGGTACCTCGAACGACCGCGAGCCTCCCACTCTCAAGGGTCTCTTGCTTCCCGGAATGGGTATTTTTGATTCAGCTACGCCTTCTCAGCGTCGCTACCGCAACCAGCGCAAAGACAGCGAGGCTGCCAAGCGCATCGAAAGAGCTGCTAACTCTGTTGACACTATTGAGATGGTCTGTGATACATCGATGAACCTGCTCCGCCAGCGGGACATTTGCGAGGCTATTTCGCCCCCGCCCAGCCCTAGCATGGTATGTGAAAAACTTTGCTCCGAGTATATCGATGCTGTTCAGTGCTAACTTGCTCAAATGATAGACGGATTCTGGTCTTCTGGAGACTTCTCACATGGACACGCAGTTTGACGAGATTGACCTTGCTCTTGCCCAGAATGTTGGTGGTATTTTCAACAGCGGGGAATCGGGCTTGAACCACGGGCTTCATGATACTCAGATGCATTCTCTGTCGCAGTTGGGCACAGATATGAGCTTTTTCCCGTATATGCAATCTGGATAGTAAGTGTTTTGTGGTTTTAGAAGGGAATATGTGCTAACCAAAACAACTCGCCTATAGCCCGGCTTTCATGAACCGGAGCCTTAGTGCTGGCGCTATTGGTATGCCCAACTTCACCGAACAAGTCGGCGGTATGACTATTGGAGACATGACGACTGGAGGCATGACTACCGGTGACATGACTACTGGCGGTATGGCTATTGGCGGTATGACTACTGGCGGTATGTCTACTGGCGATATTTCTACTGGTGGCATGAATACTGGCGGTATGACTACTGGCGGTACGACTACTGGCGGTATGACTACTGGCGGTACGACTACTGGCGGTATGACTACTGGCGATATTTCTACTGGTGACATGACTACTGGCGGTATGGCTATTAGCGATATGGCTGCTGGCGGTATGACTACTGGCGATATTTCTACTGGTGGCATGACTACTGGCGGTATGACTACTGGCAGTATGTCTGCTGGCGATATTTCTACTGGGGATACGACTACTGGTGATACGACTGTAGGCGATATTTCTGCTGGTGATATGACTGCAGGCGATACGACTGCGGCTGATATGACTGCAGGAGATAAGGCCTCTGGCGACTCTCAAAAGATCAAGCAGGAGCTGAATCTGGCTACCGCTTCGCAATACCCTCCTGCCTTCAACTACAACCAGTTGAGTTTCAACCCCTAGGTTAGACGCAGTTGCTGGGAATGAGGTGATGTCACGGGTGATTTTATGACAGTGACGAATTATGACTTTGCATTGGTAAGTGCAATTGAGAAAGTTGAGGTGGATGCCGAAAAAGGTAATTTACTAACTCTTGGAATTCAGTTTGGAGTACTTGTGTTTGTTGATATCTGCGATTTAGGTTTGGGCAAGAAAACGGCGCCCACCGATGATGATCCCGAAAGACTCTTGTTTTTTTTGTTTCCTTTGTTTACGATGTTTATGATGGGATTGACAGATAGTCGATGTTTGGTTGAATTTGTATTGGAGTGAGCCCTGATTAAATAGTCAATGATTTCTTTGTCTTTAAGTTTGAGGACGTGCGTGTGTATGTGAAGAGGAATTTACTATGAAAGATGATTGAATAAGGATGTCTGTGATAAGAGCATCATGCTACAGTTCTTCTATACGTCTAATCAAGCCTTCTAGATGGTCTTCTTGGCCGCCCAAGACATTATTCAGCATGACGGCAGCCCCATTGAGTCGTCGCTTGCTCACTTCCCGTTCCAACTCTGCACTCTTATGTTTAGCCACGTCAATGACGGTACGTGGCACACCTGCAAGTCGAGCGACATTCAAGCCGTAAGAGCGATGCGCGACACCTTCAGCCACTTCATACAAAAAGGTGACAATCTCAGTGCCATCTTCATCAGTTGCGGCATCGAAACGCATATGGACATTACGGATAGCAGGGATATTCGAGGCGATACGAGCAAGACTTTGATAATGCGTGATGAATAAAGTGAGACAGCGAGTCTGTGTAGCTACATGTGTAAGTACAGCCTCAGCAAGTGCGGCACCATCATGGGTACTAGTTCCACGACCAAGTTCATCGAGGATGATAAGGGAATGTGGTGTTGCGGAACGGAGAATGCGGGCTGTTTCGGAGACTTCGAGCATGAAGGTACTTTCGCCGGCGAAGAGGTTATCGTGGGCTCCCATGCGGGTGTGGATGGCATCGAGCAGAGTAAGAGTTAAAGATTCGGNCCTGCAAGTCGAGCGACATTCAAGCCGTAAGAGCGGTGTGCCACACCTTCAGCCACTTCATACAAAAAGGTGACAATCTCAGTGCCATCTTCATCAGTTGCGGCATCGAAACGCATATGGACGTTACGGATAGCAGGGATATTCGAGGCGATACGAGCAAGACTTTGATAGTGCGTGATGAATAAAGTGAGACAGCGAGTCTGTGTAGCTACATGTGTAAGTACAGCCTCAGCAAGTGCGGCGCCATCATGGGTACTAGTTCCACGACCAAGTTCATCAAGGATGATAAGGGAATGTGGTGTCGCGGAACGGAGAATGCGGGCTGTTTCGGAGACTTCGAGCATGAAGGTACTTTCGCCGGCGAAGAGGTTATCGTGGGCTCCCATGCGGGTGTGGATGGCATCGAGCAGAGTAAGAGTTAAAGATTCGGNGCGCGGACAAAAGATGATTTGCCTCCCATGTTGGGACCGGTGATAAGGTGGGCGAGAGATGACTTGTCAGTGGTATTGTTCGCACCGAGAGTGGTACTGAAAGGGATATAGCCGCCTGGAAGTGTCTGTTCGGCAATCGGGTGTCTTCCTTCAACAACGGAAAGCGACGGTTCAGCGTCGGAAGGTAGGATGGTCGCCCGGGTATATCCAGGCTGGGAAGCAACCTTACCCAGTGAAAGTAGACAGTNGCGCGGACAAAAGATGATTTGCCTCCCATGTTGGGGCCGGTGATAAGGTGGGCAAGAGATGACTTGTCAGTGGTATTATTCGCACCGAGAGTGGTGCTGAAAGGGATATAGCCGCCTGGGAGTGTCTGTTCGGCAATCGGGTGTCTTCCTTCAACAACGGAAAGCGACGGTTCAGCGTCGGAAGGTAGGATGGTCGCCCGGGTATATCCAGGCTGGGAAGCAACCTTACCCAGTGAAAGTAGACAGTCGAGAGTAGCAAGAGCAGAGACAACATCACGGCATTCTTCGTAAAGGGAGGCAACCTCGCGAACTAGGTCCTTGAAAGCCTCGTCAGCCGCAGCGGCTAAGGCTTCCTTGTGTCGATCGCGTTCGGCGAGGAGACGGATGACATCGGGAGTATGGAAACGTGAGAGCTTCTTGGTTCCGGAGATTTTGNGTAGCAAGAGCAGAGACAACATCACGGCATTCTTCATAAAGGGAGGCAACCTCGCCAACTAGGTCCTTGAAAGCCTCGTCAGCCGCAGCGGCTAAGGCTTCCTTGTGTCGATCGCGTTCGGCGAGGAGACGGATGACATCGGGAGTATGGAAACGTGAGAGCTTCTTGGTTCCGGAGATTTTGACCCATGAGGCTGGTACTTTGTTGATTTCTGTGTTGGCCATTTCAACCAAGTATTCGATGCCCGAGACGGTAACGAAGGTGACGGGAATCTTGCGGCCAAGAGCCTTGCCGATGATGGATCGTTGGTCGCTGAGATCGGCTTCCACAGATACAATACCGCATTGATGTTCCTGCATACGATCTGTATGTTGATCGCCTTTGAGAACATTGAGCTTGTCATTTGACAGGGCTGCTTTAACTTGGATTTTATCAAGAATCTTTGAAATCGGATCACGGATAACAGGAAGTGATAGGACAGCTTGCTGGAGAATGGGAGAGTTGAAGCCCGTTGAATCAGCTGTAGCTTCATTGGTTGTGGGGTAAGACGAGGCTACACGTAGCAGAGCCTGAAGAACCTGGAGAAGTTCCTTAGGAGTGGCTTTNAGCTTGTCATTTGACAGGGCTGCTTTAACTTGGATTTTATCAAGGATCTTTGAAATGGGATCACGGATAACAGGAAGTGATAGGACAGCTTGCTGGAGAATGGGAGAGTTGAAGCCTGTTGAATCAGCTGTAGCTTCATTGGTTGTGGGGTAAGACGAGGCTACACGTAGCAGAGCCTGAAGAACCTGGAGAAGTTCCTTAGGAGTGGCTTTGCCGTAATAGATACGGATCAAACTACGTTCAAGATCGATAGTCCGCAATGATTTGAAGAGGGTTTCTAGACGTGATACTCCCATGGTTGGCATCTTATGACGAAGTTCATCAACGGCGTCACCGCGTTCAATGAGTGCCTTCCGGTCAAGAAGAGGACGGCCAAGCCACTTTCGTAAAAGCCGCTGGCCAGGTCGTGTGAGAGTCTTATCAAGAGCCCAGAATAAACTTCCATGAGAGCCGTGGTCAGTAGCATTCCGGTAAATCTCAAGAGATTCAAGAGCTGTTCCGGTCAAGAGCATGTGTGTTCTCTGTGTGAAAGAGGTAAAGTTCTTGGTCAGGGAAAAGACATGTTCTAAGCCGTATTCTGTCAAATGGGTGATCATGGCAGATAGACAAACCAAAGCAGGCGGGTCTAGAGAGATGACGGACTGGAGGAGACTGGCTGCAGGAGAGTCAGGTGTCGCAGAGGCAGCAGCTGAAGCATAATACTGTGTTACATGAGAACTAGCAGCAGTAGCAGCCTCTGCATTGCTACCACCAATTGTGGATAGAGGAATCCGTTCAATACGGGTCTGGTCTCGAAATACGTTGCTGCTTGTTCCACTAAGATTGAGAAGAAGCTTTTCTGTATTCTTGGTCACTTCGCCAACCATGAGGAACTCGCAAGGGGATATGTGAAGTAACCTCGTCTCCAACTCTGACCTCAAAAAGCCATCTTCAAAGACATCATGGATAATGTCACCCGTACCTGGCTGAACAGCAATCATACCAATTGAAACCTTCTCGTCGGCACCGAGTCCAGACATCGGGACTTCGTAAAGACACAAAAGATAGCCGCCGGGTGCCACACCAGGTTTAGTCTCGGCTGTCTCTTCGACCTCGTCAACGTAGGTTCCCTTGGTATACAAGTTTGTGAGTTTTCTCTCAAATGGCGCGTTACGGTTGTCGCCTGCCTTCTTTAGTGCTGCGGTTTCTAATTGGCGGACGACACCGACTTTGTGACCTGCGTCAATGAGACGTTTTAGGTGGACATTGAGACGGTGCACTGGAATACTGGCTTTGGCGAAGCGGCAACGGTCAATATGAGCTTCAGAGGGATCTGTAAAGTTGCGAATGTCAGTATACTGTTTGGTGTAAGCCACAATAAGGAGAACGTACCATCATCGTACCGCATACGTCCTGGAATACACATAATACTCAAACACTTGGCGGCAACCCTAGCATCCTCTCCAAAGAACTGAAACTTATAGCCCACCTCGACTACAAGCAGTGTATCCATATGTTTCTTCTTGATATCCACAATTTGTTGCAACATAGGAGTGAGTTTCTTCGATTTGGCAGGCGCCTTCCCTTTTTTCACGGGGGCTTCTTCCTCCTCGTCGTCGTCTGCCTCTTCATTGTCGCCAACATCATTTATTGTTGATGCATGAGCGAGTCCAAGAGCGCCATCTGGATTGCCGAGTTTCTTGANGTAGCAGCCTCTGCATTGCTACCACCAATTGTGGATAGAGGAATCCGTTCAATACGGGTCTGGTCTCGAAATACGTTGCTGCTTGTTCCACTGAGATTGAGAAGAAGCTTTTCTGTATTCTTGGTCACTTCGCCAACCATGAGGAACTCGCAAGGAGATATGTGAAGTAACCTCGTTTCCAACTCTGACCTCAAAAAGCCATCTTCAAAGACATCATGGATAATGTCACCCGTACCTGGCTGAACGGCAATCATACCAATCAAGACCTTCTCGTCGGCACCGAGTCCAGACATCGGGACTTCGTAAAGACATAAAAGATAGCCGCCGGGTGCCACACCAGGTTTAGTCTCGGCTGTCTCTTCGACCTCGTCAACATAGGTGCCCTTGGTATATAAGTTTGTGAGTTTTCTCTCGAATGGCGCGTTACGGTTGTCGCCTGCCTTCTTTAATGCCGCGGTTTCTAGCTGGCGGACGACACCGACTTTGTGACCTGCGTCAATGAGACGTTTTAGGTGGACATTCAGACGGTGCACTGGAATACTGGCTTTGGCAAAGCGGCAACGGTCAATATGAGCTTCAGAGGGATCTGTCAAGTCACGAATGTCAGTATACTGTTTGGTGTAAGCCACAATAAGGACAACTTACCATCATCGTACCGCATACGTCCTGGAATACACATAATACTCAAACACTTGGCGGCAACCCTAGCATCCTCTCCAAAGAACTGAAACTTATAGCCCACCTCGACTACAAGCAGTGTATCCATGTGTTTCTTCTTGATATCCACAATTTGTTGCAGCATAGGAGTGAGTTTCTTCGATTTGGCAGGCGCCTTCCCTTTTTTCACGGGTGCTTCTTCCTCCTCATCTTCGTCTGCTTCTTCATTGTCGCCAGCATCATTTATTGTTGATGCATGGGCGAGTCCAAGAGCGCCATCTGGATTGCCGAGTTTCTTGAGATATGCTGCGCGCCGTTTTGGGTCTGAAGATTGTGATGGATGGTCACTTGCTTTATCAGCAGTGAATTCTGCCAGACTTCCACTGATTTGGGTTTTGCTCTTCTTGGGAATAGGTCTGACGGGTTCTTGAACCTCTTCTTCCACCATTGGTTCCTCTGGCTCTTCATCAGTCCCCGCATCTGGGACAAAGTCGTCTTCAGACTCATTCGCTAATGGCTCAAACCCATCACTTTCGTCATCTTCAAAAGTAACCTTCTTCTTACTCGTACGAGTTCTACTTGATCTCGGTATATTATCCTCGGTTGACTGTTCCGACTCCGCTAGTGGCGCTTTGGCCGATGATGCTCGGCGCTTTTTGGCTGGGATTGTCGAGGAGGCGGAAGAGAGAAGGCGCTTACGGACAGGAAGTGGGGACGCAACGGATGCGGTTTCCGTAGTCGATTTTGAAGTCGATTTTGAAGGGGTATCTGATGGTAATCGTGACGAGGAATCAGTTGGAGTCTTGGATGGGGTTGTTGCTTGCGATCGAGAGAAGAAACTGGTAAGAGATTGCTGTTTGGCTGGTTTTTGAGCGGAAGAGGGCGCCATCTTGGAAATCGATTGAAGCAATTATGTGCTTGTATTATTTTCAATTTGTTACGCAAAAAAAAAGAATCAATATCTTTGAAATATCCAACTTGTGTGTCTTTCTCTACATGATGGAAGTTGCTTTTGCTGCTAGACATGTTTACGCGTAAAGTACTTTTTCCCCTTTTGGTAATGTCTTAGCAGTCGCGGTTATTAGCCGCATGAACAGGGGTATGTTAANTGCTGTTTGGCGGGTTTTTGAGCCGAAGAGGGCGCCATCTTGGAAATCGATTGGAGCAATTATGCGCTTGTATTATTTTCAATTTGTTACGCAAAAAAAGAATCAATATCTTTGAAAATATCCAACTTGTGTCTTTCTCTACATGATGGAAGTTGCTTTTGCTGCTAGACATGTTTACGCGTAAAGTACTTTTTCCCCTTTTGGTAATGTCTTAGCAGTCGCGGTTATTAGCCGCATGAACAGGGGTATGTTAATTAACCCTATTATGTACCCCTCTTAGTGTGACCCGAAAACCGGAAGACCACGGCAGTGGAACATGGAGTGTTCTCTGATTGAAGACTCGATGGTTGTGTGGGGAAGCCCGAGGTAGTCATCAAATCCAAGTCATATGATAGAAACACTTTAAGACCCAATCCGGTAGTTAGCAGAGTGACTGCGATTTCAAACCTCCAAGTTTTGCTATACTATACATTTGTTAAATTTCCCAACAAATATTGAGAATTTAGCTCTTGTTTAGCCAACTTAGCTTATAGACAAAATGTCTGAGTCAGTTTGTATCATAGGTCAGTTACTTGCCAGCTTTCATGAAACATTTCATTAACGTCATGTAGGGGCCGGACCCTCTGGCTTGGTTGCTGCCAAAACCCTGGTACATAACACCACGAATCCCCCGAAAGTGACAATCTTCGAGAAGCATTCTCGGGTTGGTGGCCTATGGCCAGTGAGCCGCGATGACAACTCTGGTCTTATTGATCCGTTTATGTCTACCAATATTAGTAAACACTCACAGGTTTTAAGTGACTTTGCTTGGGATGATTCAACACCACAGTTCCCCAAGGCGTGGATGGTAGGGCGTTATCTTGAGGCCTATGCTGAAAGATATCTGAAAGACCGGGCTTCTATTAAGCTCAACACTGAAGTTGTTAAAGTAGAGCGGGGACCTGATGACAAAGCTTGGTCGATCACTACCAAATCACAAAGCGGTTCTGTTGAAACCCACATCTTCACAAAGTTAATCGTTGCTTCCGGGTTCTTTGGCGAACCATTCACACCCACGCTCCCGGAGACACCAACTGTGCCTACAATCCACAGTACTGCGTTCAGAGACATCCTCACTCTCCTCCCAGATCTCCCTACTACTGGAACCGTCGTCGTAATTGGCGGCCAACTATCAGGTGCTCAAACCGCCTCGACAGTAGCCCAGCAAATTTCCACTCTTCGGCAACTCCCGTCTAGCGGTGCGCATACTACCGACCTTACAGTTACACATGTCGCTGATAAACCAACTTGGAATCTGCCACCTTATCTTCCGATTGAGGCACCCGAAGGNTTCCCAACAAATATTGAGAATTTAGCTCTTGTTTAGCCAACTTAGCTTATAGACAGAATGTCTGAGTCAGTTTGTATCATAGGTCAGTTACTTTCCAGCTTTTGTAAAACAATTCATTAACGTCGTGTAGGGGCCGGACCCTCGGGCTTGGTTGCTGCCAAAACCCTGGTACATAACACCACGAATCCCCCGAAAGTGACAATCTTCGAGAAACATTCTCGCGTTGGTGGTCTATGGCCAGTGAGCCGCGATGACAACTCTGGTCTTATTGATCCGTTTATGTCTACCAATATTAGTAAACACTCGCAGGTTTTAAGTGACTTTGCTTGGGATGATTCAACACCACAGTTCCCCAAGGCGTGGATGGTGGGGCGTTATCTTGAGGCCTATGCTGAAAGATATCTGAAAGACCGGGCTTCTATTAAGCTGAACACTGAAGTTGTTAAAGTAGAGCGAGGACCTGACGACAAGGCTTGGTCGGTCACTACCAAATCACAAAGCGGTTCTGTTGAAAACCACACCTTCACAAAGTTAATCGTTGCTTCTGGGTTCTTTGGCGAACCATTCACACCCACGCTCCAGAAGACACCAACTGTGCCTACAATCCACAGTACTGCGTTCAGAGACATCCTTACTCTCCTCCCAGATCTCCCTACTACTGGAACCGTTGTCGTCATTGGAGGTCAACTATCGGGTGCTCAAACCGCCTCGACAGTAGCCCAGCAGATTTCCAATCTTCGGCAACTCCCATCTAGCGGTGCGCATACTACCGACCTTACAGTTACACATGTCGCTGATAAACCAACTTGGAATCTGCCACCTTATCTTCCGATTGAGGCACCCGAAGGCGGAGCCTCAAGATTTATACCTATGGAGCTGGCAATGGGAAATGTTGCTCGACGGGAGAAGCCACTGGTGAATAAATCAGGGCATCTTACGGTTGAAGCTGCGGCGATGACAGCACGGAGGATAGAGGCTATGGTGGGTATCCAGAGAAATATACACAAGTCTTTAGATGTCCCGACTGAAGCTAGATCCGAGCCACCACGGTCTATCATCTCCAGATTTTACTCCAATTTGGTTAGAGAAGGGGCAATTAAGATCCATAGTGGTCGTTTTGATAGCCTGGATGCCTCGACTGTTACACTCGAGTCTGGTGAAACTATCAACAACGTTGTTGCTGTGATATTCGCAACTGGCTTCACACCGTCCAAGTCATTGACTATGCTTCCACCTTCCGTTCTTTCCACGTTGTCATATGATGTTACCAACACCAAGATGCCTATTGCTCTTGGTTTATACGGAACATACCATCCCGAAGTACCAGATCTTGGATTTGTAGGCTTCTACAGAGGTCCTCATTGGGCTGTCATAGAAATGCAAGCACGGACTTTGGCTCAGCTGTGGGATCAGAATGGTCCTAGTGAGACACTTGCCAAAGCTATCGCTAATGATACCACCCTAACAGAGGCAATCGCCTTACAAAAAGATGACCGTTGCTCGCAATTCCCTTATGCGGACGTCTCATATCTGACGTCATATTTCGCCTCTCTACTTTCTCTTCCAAAGTCAAAAATCAGCCTTGATTTACCACGACAATTGGAACTGATTTTGCCACCTCTCTACCTTTCACCCAGTGCACCTGAAACCTCAGAATCAGAATCTACGGCCTCGTTAACGTCGGTAATGTCTTCGTTAGTACCGGCAGTAACTTCAACCCGCAATCTACCATTTGCAGTCTTCCGTGCTCTCCTTGGCACATGGCATTTATCTAGATCCCTGAGGTCTAAGCGTCCTTCTCATCCAAGCGGCCACTTTGATGGGACTGCCACTTTCAATATTCGGAAGGGGACTTCGCCTGGCATTCCAATTAGTCAACTTGATACCCTGGAGCATATCACTGAACTGGTATATAATGAGACTGGCACATTCACAGCTGAGAACGGTCTCAAGTTCCAGGCATCGCGGAATTATATCTGGCGTTATGACGAATTGCGTGATGTATTGAGTGTCTGGTTTGCCAAGGTTGGTGATGTCCTTGCGGTAGATTACCTCTTCCATGAGATTGAATTCGCGGAGCCCAAGACAGATGTCTTTGGGAACCGGGGTAAAAGGTGGAGAGGATCTGCCGGTCATGTCTGCGTTAAAGATTACTATGATGTAGGCTACGAGTTTGAGTTTGATGGTGTTGAGCTTAGAGATTGGCATATTGGCTATGGCGTCACTGGGCCTGACAAGGATTACCGTCTGGAGGGGACTTACACCAGATTTTGATTACATTACATTTGTACTCTAAAGTTTATTCATATGTTTAGTCTAATATCTTTCCCTTTCACTTTTCCTGCTCTTCCCAGTGATACTTCCGAACCACCCGCCAACACCATCAATCACCGATTTAAACATGCCCGATCTCTTTCCAGCCATGCCAACCGGTGTCCCCAAGCCATCAACGCCATCCGACATGCCCGAGCCAACCCCAGCCATAGTCGGTAAAACATGGTCATTCGCCGACAAACTAATGAATAGCAACAACGGGACAAACCACACCATCACCCCAAAGAACGACGCAACCTCCTTAAACCCGGGCGCGCGCTCCCCACCATATCCTCTCGCGCTACCAGCGCTTGCATAGGCACGCGTATGCACTGTCTGGAAATAGTTGAACCAGAAGTAATGGTTTGCGAAAACCGCGGGAATCGATAAGAGTAGGACAGGCGATGATATCTGGACAAGGGGGAAGCGACGCAGATTAGCGAGGTAGAGAAGATGTGCGCCGATTGTAAGGAGTGATAGGTGGAGAGGCAGGCCGTCGAGGAGGTAGAGGAGGATTTGTACAATGATTATGAATTGTGTTAGGCGGGTTATGATTCGTTTGGTGAGGACTGTGTGTTCTTCTATGAGCTCGGAGATGTAGTAGAGGCCGGTAGCTATATATGATTCTTTCGTTAGCTAATTATAGTAAGCAATAATTCACACAAAGTAGACGAACCAATGGAAACAGTCATGAATCCAAACGCCAAAACCGACCCCAAATAACCCAACAACGGCAAAATCCACATATTTTCTAAATCGTCGATAATTCACGACACAGAATAAATTAACATGTGACAAGTTATCACTACACGTCTACACAATTGACACACGTGAAACCGATCTAATAGAGCTTCCATCCCAAACTTGACCCTAACATCTCTTATCTAATCATGATAAGATACAGAGACAATCACTCTAACCCCAGTCAAAACCCACTAATTTTTCCAACGGCACCTGGCCATGTCTATCCCAGTACAGCGGATGGCGGCCTACACGGCGGCCCCACTATAAAATTTCAAAAGTCTTGATGTAGAGGACTACCTCCGGACGGACAGCCACCGAACGACCGCAAAATTTAGACTTTCAGTTCCCATATATACCACGTAATATCTTCTTCTCCGCTTCACAGCCCCCCTACCCATCCCAAGTTCCAAAGTCAAGCTCTCGCTTCCCCTCCCCCACCATGTCCCGTCCCGAAGACGATCTGTAAGTACATTCAGCCCGTCGCAACGCCGCGCAAACCACCAACTAACCCCCTCGCCCGCAGCGCCGCGGACATCCACTACGATGAGATCGAAGCCCGCAAATACACCACCAACTCCCGTATCCAAAACATCCAAGCCTCCATGACCCGCCGGGCCCTAGAACTGCTTGATCTCAAGACACCCTCTCTCATCCTCGATGTCGGCTGTGGCTCCGGCCTCTCCGGTGAAATTCTCACCGCCGAAGACCCCGAGCACGGCGGTCCCCACACCTGGATCGGCATGGACTTGTCCCCCTCCATGCTAGACATTGCCCTTCAAAGAGACGTAGAAGGCGATCTTCTCCTCGCGGATATCGGCCAAGGCGTCCCCTTCCGCGCGGGCTCCTTTGATGCCGCCATTTCCATTTCCGCCATCCAATGGCTCTGTGGTGCCGAAACCAGCGATACATCCCCCGAAGGCCGTCTCACTCGTTTCTTCAACACCCTATACGCCTCCATCCGTCGTGGTGGCCGTGCTGTCTGCCAATTCTACCCCAAAAACGACATCCAACGCAACATGATCACCCAGGCCGCTGTGCGTGCTGGTTTCGGTGCTGGTATTCTTGAGGATGACCCAGGTACCAAGAACCGCAAGTTGTACTTGGTACTAACTGTTGGTTCTTCGGCTACTGAGAATGTCGGTGGTGATATTACCGGTATTGTCAAGGGTATGGACGGTGTTGAGGTTCTCGACCCACGCAAATACGCCAAGAAGAACGAAGGCGAAATAAAAAAGGGAAGCAAGGCTTGGATTGTCCAAAAGAAGGAAAGACTCGAGAGAAAGGGAAGAATCGTCAAGGCCACCACCAAATACACTGGACGGACCAGACGGCCCAAGTTCTAAGGAACATTGCTATTGGCAGCAAATCGAGAAGAAGGGATCGGCGTCAAAAGTTACGGTGCTATTTGTCTTTATATTGGGTTGCGTCTTTCTACATTTGGGCTGTTTTGTTAGTTTTGTTTAGTCTTCGTTAATGTCTGTCACGATCATAGCTATACTCATGTACATACATATATACATACACATACATATACACACATGTGCAAGACATCACAAATCGCTTCAACTTTAAAGATCCAACGCCATCATATTCACTTTTATACATAAACAACACAAAACAATGGAAGAAACAGAAAAGAAGACCGCTATTGAAAACACAGACGAGACAGAGGAATGTGAAAGGGAGAACCGAGAAAGACATCCACACCAGCTAGCAAAGCACACCGTGTAACGCCAACCTCGACGTCCGTTCCAATGCCATGCGGAATGCCAAACTAGAAACGCACCACAAAACAAAAAACATAACAACGGGCAAAGTTATGCCATTGCCCCAATTTAATACACCGAACAAAACACCACAAATTGCGAGTTCTCCAAACTGAGAGAAAATCCCACACAAAGCGACCCGGTCCCAGGAAAAACACGATTGAATACAAACATCCCGCCATAACGACGAAATAACAGAAACAACGCAACGCCGTGGAAACAACGCCTCCCATGCAGGCCGTACAACAATCCTGAACTTGACAAGAACAAAGGGAGAGCAAAAACATACAAAAGAGAAACAGCAAGAACAAACCCGACACTCAACCCCTAGCCAGACTTCCTATCCGTCCGGTCGTCTCGAGTCCATGCTGCTCACAAGCCAAAACAAAAAAGAGCATCCGTCGTCATGGTTCATTGTCATACGTAAGAAAAAGCACGCGATTTTTGGTTACAGAGTTACACCAGTGGGGTTTACTATAGTCGCAGAAGAAGGTTAGCAAACATGAGCCGTAAAACAAAAACTAGACAAGAGATATAGAGGGAGGAGCCGGGCCATAAAGACTTGTGTCATGGAAACACCAGCAGTGACTTTTTATGCACCACTGACATCCATTCGCACAATATGCCACGGGGAAACGGGCACCGAGTAGGGCAAACATGCCAAACTGGGCCCAGGGCAACACCAAGAGATGAAACAAGAGCCAAGGAACGACAGTAGTTCATCTTACCTGGGAGGCGCCGGCAGCGCTACCACCGTTCAAACCAGCAAGAACACCGGGCGCACCATTGCTTGGGATCGCTCCACCAGCGGCGGCACCAGCGCCCGCCGGACCGCTAAAGTGGGGACCGTTGAAGGCGTTTCCGGCCATGTAATGAGGGGGGGGAGGGGCAGGGCGGTAGGGGGTACCAACACCGGAGTTGTTCTGAGAGCGGCCCCAGCTCAGACGGACACGGGAATTTCCAATAGGGTAGCCCTGCATCTGGTTGATGGCCATCTCAGCAGCGTGACGGTGGACAAACTGGACAAAGCCGCAGCCCTTGCCAGGAGGGATCTTGACGTAAGTGATTTCGCCAAAGCCCTGGAAGAAAGAACGCAGCTCATCCTCGGTGACGTAACCGCTAAGACCACCGACAAAAACGGTGGTGTTGTTGGGATCAGTGAACTGGTTCATTTGGTTGTTAGGGTTGAAGCTGCCGTAAGGACCGTTGTTAAAGGGCATAGGCCAAGGCATCTGGTTCTGGGGACCGGCACCCATCATGGGGCCACCCTGGTTAGGCATGCCGTTGTGGTGGCCGAAACCATGCGAGCGGTTCTTGGGAGTAGCAGTAGAGATACGCATGGGGCGGTTGCCACAGTAGACACCCTGCATCTCGACGAGAGCGCGCTGCTGGTCGTTCTCGTCGGAGAAGCGGACGAAACCGTAACCGCGGCTCTGGCCGGACATGGCGTCGGTCATGATCTTGGCCGACTTGCACGAGGGGAAGCGGCCCTGGAACAGAGAAACCAGGACGTACTCGTTTACCTCCGGGCCAAGGTCGCCGACAAAAATCGAGTACTCGGGGCCGCGATCATCCCGGCGGTCAACAAGGCCACCGCCACTAGCCCAGTTGAGCTTGAAAACACGACCGGAGTTAGGGACAGGAGAGCCGTTAAGACCCAGAGCCTTGGTGGCGGCCTCGGGACTAGCAAACTCAACGAAGCAGTAGCCAGCACTACCAGGAAAATGTCAGTAATCGGAACTTGGTTGGTTAGTCAAATGCATGGGATTCTTACCCGCTCTGCTTGTCACGGATAACCTTGACCTGGACGTTCTCGCCAGCAGAGCTCATCCAAACACCCTTGATGAAGTTCTCATCCATCCAGGGCTCAAGCTCACCCATCCTATGTACAACGTTAGTGTAAGCCTCAGCAGACGTCGTGATTGACTTTCAACATACCAAAGGGTGCTCTTGGCAGGCTGCTCGCCAGTGATGGGGGCAATCTCCTGGGGAGAGCCGGAAGGACCACCGTTAGGGAAGCTCATGTTGAAAAAGAATACGAAAAAGGAAAACCTAGAAATGGGAGATTAGAATTTGTGCTCACAGTAGATATGCGCAACATGTGCGCAAACAGCGATAAATGTGTGTAGAAAATTGTCCGCTCTCAATCGTTGCCGGGGACCCTAAAAAGACCGCCATTGCCGGGATCACTGACTCCGGTACCCGTAAGGCCTATAAATCCATATTTGACGGCACCATGCATAGAAACACGAAATGGGCTTTTTCTCAGCCCAGAATTACAATGTAGGTGCATATATAAATTGGGCAGAGACACCTGCAAGCCGCATGTCGCCGGAAATTCGAATCATGTCCAAGCCGAAAATGTTATCGAGACCCATGTCTGCATGTTAAGCCCGGTGGGGGCTGCGGCCGACCGTGCCTTGCCCGTGGAATTTTTTTTTCCCCAAGATTGGAACCCAGACTAGTGCGCAAGGGTTATGACCGATGACAAAATGGTGGGGTAGAATAGGTAATGATCGACAATGTTATGGAAAACACAGCAGACTCTAGAAATAAATTTATCAGTGCCATATAAGCAACCGACTTCAAGGTCAAGATAGTGTCAAGTTGGGAACACGGGCGAGGCCGAAACATGATTCATGGTGGTGACGTCTACCGCGTACGAACCCCGGCGACAAGGTGATGATAAATCGGCAGGTGTCGTGATATGCGCCCGGGTAAAACGGCGTAAAAAAGGCGACAAGACCAATTGCAAGGCGAGTGGGAACATCAAAGACGAGTTATCCAGATGTACCGGCGATACACAGCATTTGCCATGGCTGAATAGGCTGGTCGAGGTGGCCGCAGCGGTCGGGGTGGCAGGCTGGAAGCAGGCCGACGGGAATTGGGATGGCATGTGCATGCGATGGCGACTTCTCTGGATAGCGACGGGGCGACATAAACGAGTGCGGGTGGGTGGACAACGAGGGACAGAAAAGGTCTACTCACTTTTAGGGAAAGCAAAAAAGAGAAAAAGGAAAAAAAAAACACAACTTGATTGCTTGCAGACTGAACCGCCAAGTATAAACACAACAAACGAAGCGAAACACAAGATGTTGATTCGAATAGAATGGAGAGGGGATCCAAAAAGAAAGGAAAAGAAGAAGAGTGGACGGGGCAAGGTTTTTGACCGGCTTGACGACAGGATCGAAAAAAACGCAGAAAAATTGATTTTTTCTTCCCCAATCAGAACAGGACAGCCGTGTGGGCCGACTTGGTCTGGGGCACAGATTTCAGTGGTGCCGGGGTTTTAGTGGATGGTAGCGCTGCGTCAGGTGCTGGACAAACTCTAACGTCTGGCGGGCTCTGACGGGAACGGCCTAGGTCGGGGTTCACGTCCTTACTGTGGGGTTTAGGCCTAGTCTAGAGGGTTGCGGCTAGTACATCAGTCAGCATCACCAGACAACAACAATCAGGGCGTTCGGGTGGTATATCATGATCCAGCCCTAGTTAGTTAGGATTCTAGATCGCACGTCTGTGAGGAGTTCAAGAAACCTGTGACCGTGTTGGGGAAACGACTTAAAGTGTCTAGATAGAAGCGATAGGCGAGATAGTGCCCATCCCTGAAACCGAAGTGAACTTACTTATTGACGACACGAGGTTTGGTTCGTAGATACCAGTGTTTATAATCACAATGACACAGTAAACTAGTGACGGTACGGATAGCTAGCACCAAGAGATGCCAATACCAACAGAACAAAACAAGAAGACGGTCGAATACTGATTTGACTTATCACATACGCAAAAGCAGAAACAACGAACGGAATAGAAAACACTAAACACAAACGCAAAGAACTCAACGCAAAATGCAAAATACAACGAAAACACAAAAAACGACGAACGAAAGTTGTTGATGATGATAGAAGAGAGAATGGAGAGAAAGAAGATTCATTCTGGCGTACCAAAAGTATGGACACGCCAGCAAACATGCCTTGTCCCGAGAAAGAAGGCGTGTGATGGTGCCTTCTTCTATTCTTCAACCGACTCCCAAGTTAGAAACATCCCGTCATGGTTCCCGTGTAATCGCCCCGGCCTACTTCAGTTGTCTTTCCTCATCTGGTCTTGCATGCACGATCTTCCAATCATATGTCCTGAATTGTTCTGTCGTCTCGTGGGAATCAACACTGCAGACTAGGGGCAGCCATGCACCTACTACTACGCTCTTACCCTCTCCTTGCGATCCTGTATTCAATTGTCTGTTCTTTCCTGGCTGAACGTTGTAAAATCGTCATGGATGTGGCACAGATCCCTAGTCAGTGCCAAGTCAGGGCCAGTCCGCTTCTGAAAGCTAGACAAATTGACGTCAGCTTCAGTGGTCTTCTATTGACACATGTACATATGTATGAACATCCCATTTTGAAGAACTATATTACGTCACCGTTTGCCTGTCTTTCACACGGATGTCATGATATTCCACTGATGGCGCAAGGTCCCCGTAAGGAAGCCTGTCCATGAACACTGGCTGCCGATTTCAACGGCAATCACTTCTCGGCAGTCAGTGCACTTTCTGTTTGTTCGCGAAGCTCATCCATTGGATGATGGTGATACCACGCGAGGTTGTGTCTGACGAAATTCCGCAAGCACTGTATGCGGTATTGATGATGCAGCATTTTTAGAAAATTAATTTGCCATCGTCACTTCGCGGCATCTTATGCTATCCTTTGCAACACGAAGCAGACAAAACATCTCAATTCATGCACGTATGTACATACATATACACATACCTCGATAGACATGTGCATACGTGAGTATAGAGATAAACAGAATCATGTATCGACATGCATACATGCATACGTATGTATGTACGTAGGTATATGGCGACTCATACCTGCATACTACAAAAACAACACTCTATCAAGTAATCTCTCAATAGACGGAAACTGCCATGGGCGTAATGAACAATCGAAGAAAAACTCTATTAAGAACGAGGCTCGCAAGTGCCAAGATGACCATGAAGAGCTGATCATGTTTACATTCCCGTTATCTCAAGAGCTTCTGCGCATTTGTAACTACCGGAGAACACAAATTGCGGAACTACGTTATTTCAATATGTGTACGTATGTATGTACATATGGACACATGCATCCACAGTAGTACCCCGACAATAGTATTTGTCCATGATTGGATGTTCCTGCATTTATCTGATCGAATCTTCAATTTGTTTGCATGGGTTATACGCACCCTAATGACGTGATTGTCACGTGGAGATAACAAGTAGACTAAGGCACTTGAGCAGTGTCGTCACTGGCGCCAACGAATGTATTGCCCCCTGTTGTACGCCAGCACGCACCTTACTGGGCAAGTAGCTTGCTTTCTGAACTTGCCTCGGCCGCTGAACGACCTTGCCAAATTTGGTTTTTGTTTTTGTCTCTCCATTGGAGTTATGTACAAGCGTACTCTTCTTCCATCGTTTATTTAAGGTCGTCTCTCCGTCTTTGATTTTCACCTCGATGTTATCTAAAGTTTTCTTGCTACACGACTTTGTTTTTCCGTCTTAATTTCCATCGACAACCCCGCCATTTTGATTCCATCATCAACGCAAGGTACAGACACAATTCGGAATCAGCCATAGAAAAGTCCGTCTTGCGCGTTACTCGACCAAATTTCTCGACACCCCCTCCCTTACACTGATCCTTCTTAATCAGCGAACTCTACTTACTCGTCGCAATGAGTTCGTCAGAAGACTTCTGCGCCATCACTGGCGCCAGCCCAGCCGTTGCTGAGGGGTACCTCAGCATGAGCAACGGAGAGTTGGAAACGGCAATTCAGCTGTTCTTCGATAATCCTGACCTCGCCCACAGCTTTTCCGCCGCTACGTCGTCTAGACCTGCCAGACGGAACGTAGCTGGGCGCGAAGACGCTGATGGGGTCATCCACATCGATGATTCCGACGACGAATCGTTTGGCGTCGACAGCGACGAGGACGTCGACCAAAACGAGGCACGTCGCATAGCTGCCGAGGCTCAGGCGGCAGAAGATGCTGCCATGGCTCAGAGACTTCAAGATGAGCTTTATGGCGCTAACGGAGACGACGAAGTCCGCGCCCCGATTGCTAGCCGCACGGAGACCCTAGTTGGTGGCGGATGGGAAGGTCATCACGTTGACGATGACGACCGTCATGCGGATATGTATGCGCAAATGGAAGCTCAACGCCGAGCCCACCTGGGTACGTATAAGCACATATATTCTTTCATGATGACGCAAGGTTCTAACATTAATTTAGCTGCATCCGCCAATCCATTTGCTAGATCTATCTGGAACCAAGGCGATGCTCCCAGTGGTGAGGAGGCTATGGGTGCTGGAAGCCGCAACAGCAGAGCAGCCAGACTTGCGGAACTTTTCCGCCCGCCTTTTGATTTGATGGCCAGATTGTCATGGGACGATGCTAGGGATGAAGGCAAGGAGACTAAGAAATGGATCTTGGTCAACTTGCAGGACATGAATATCTTCTCGTGCCAGACCTTAAACCGCGATATCTGGCGTGATGATGCCGTTAAGGAACTTGTGAAAGAGCACTTCATTTTCTTGCAATACGACAAGAATGATGTCAGTGGGTTGACTGACCAGTTTGTCAACCTTTACTTCCCATCCCGCCAGCATGAAAACTCTGACATTTACCCACATGTCTCGATTATTGATCCTCGGACAGGTGAACAAGTCAAAGTGTGGAGTGGCCCAGAGTTCCCAACCTCCGGCGAGTTTATGAGCCAGCTGGTTGAATTTTTGGACCGTTATAGTCTGAGCGCGAACAGCAAGAACCCAGTGGCTAAGGCCCACTCTCGGCCTGTTGTTCCTGATATTGACAGGATGACGGAGGAGGAGATGTTGGAAATGGCCCTGAAGAACAGCATTGGAGCAGGTGATGGCGCTGACCTCTCTGCCCCTGCTGTTCTTGATCCCGATGCTTTCACCAAGGCCAAGAGTCCAGAGGTTGAGGAGAGCGAATTCGCTAAGATTGCCTCGGATCGTCCCCACGAAGAACCAGCCGCTGCTGCGCCCAACACCACGCGCATTCAGTTCCGCCATGCCAACGGCCGCGTTATTAGACGGTTTGCGTTGGATGATAAAGTGGAACGAATCTATGAATGGTTGAAGGCTGCGCCTTTAGAGTCTCATGCTCTGGGTGACGAGTTTGAGCTCAAGAAGATGCCAGGAGGCGACCTCTTTGACTTACGGGACCAGACCATTGGTGATGCTGGATTAAAGCAAGGTACTGTCATGATTGAGTACAACTGAGTGTTTGGAGCTATGGGTTGTCTTTATTTTGCTTGTGGTGCTCTGGTTTTTTCATAGCACTAATGTGTGCTCAGTGGTATTACGAATAAAAGTTCGGCGTTTGGCGTTTTCTACATATGAAGTTACCGTGATTAAGTGAACATGATTGTTTTAAAATCCCGTATTGTCACGGCTCTTCATTCTATTGTCCCAACAGACCATCAGAATACTTGATGTTGCAGATGTTACCAGTAGGGTTAAGTACGACGTGACTAAGGGTATATGATACAATAGGCTTGCTCGAAAATCAGGTGAACATTTGGCCATGAAAGAAGCCTAATAGAAGTCTCAAAGAACATGGTAGTTAATAGTCATCTGAGTTGTGCAAATACATAGGAATGGATTCTCATCAGTATGTATATATGTAAACTACTGCTACATAGCAGAGCTTTAGTGCTTTTTGCTGGCAATATATGAGTAACTAACCCTAACCTAGACGGCGAAGCAGACACCAGCGCGCACCTTGGTACACAAGTCTGCGAATACACCGACATATGTACACATACATTACTGAATATAAGCCGATTTTGCGACTGTGTTCATATAGTGATGCCGACCACGTCCGTAGAACTGCATCTCGCTTGAAGCGAACTGGGGCTTCACATTTGTATGTACTTGGGGACAAGCATGCACATACATAGAAGCTGCTGTGCAAGCATAAGGCGAAACAGAAACGATCCAATGGCAATGACGGACTGGATATGCCCTGCAAATTCCAGGGCAGAAAAAAGGGCAAAAAGGTCAAAACGGGCAGCAAAACAACAACAAATAAATACAGACCGCCACCATAACGACAGCAACAGCAAGTTCCCGTTCTACTGCTAGTTACTTCTTACTTTGTGATGCTATTAAAATGGATATTTGGGGAGCATAAGAGATAGCTTGAACTATTACTGCGTGAATACGGGATAATTCTACCCAAGTTTGTCCTATTTTGAGGTTTACAGTTCCCAAGCTTCCTTTACTTTTTTCGTCTAGTCTATCCCCGTTTTACCTTGCTATACCTGACGTCAGTCAGCCCGCTACGAAAAGCATTGGTGTTTATTGCTTCGTTTTTTTTTCTTGTTCTTCTTCTCATCTTTTTGTGTTTGGGTGGATCGGAAGCAGAGCCGTACATAGTTTGGCGGCAGACATAGCAATAAGGCTCCTTTTCCAAGACCCCGACAGGGCCTTAATACGTCGTTAAACCGCCGAGACGGTACATACAAATAGTGTCCTACTATCAACGAGACAGCCTTCCCTAGACATTCGTTCGCAGCTCGAAGGACCCCACGAACCACTCAAATCACGGATATTACCGACCTCGACCAAGACACACTAGAACGATATATTTTTCTCCT
The DNA here is from genome assembly GCA_000833645.1 of Huntiella omanensis. Taxonomy (NCBI): domain Eukaryota; kingdom Fungi; phylum Ascomycota; class Sordariomycetes; order Microascales; family Ceratocystidaceae; genus Huntiella; species Huntiella omanensis. Next base: position 77,521 of record JSUI01006482.1, read on the forward strand.
CGACTACAGATTTATACATGCCCACGATTAATTTCAATATCCGAAGTCAATATCAGACGGATCTCGACATTGCCACCACCCATTTGCTACCACCCATACGACGAGGGTCCTTGTAGGATTGAACCAGTAGCCCAACATGACGGAACCTTCTTACGACGAACAAGCCGAGTCGCAAGATCCCGAACAGCTCTACACCAAGGAGTTTTGCATCGGTACGAATCATTAAGAATATCGGGGAATTGGTCTATTGGACATGTAAACTGACATTCATGTGTGATTGTTGTAGGTGGTGGAAGCTTTGGCAAAGTCTATAAGGGGTACGTTATAAACGGCCAGTGCTGTTTTGTTCTTGAAAATCCCCTAGTATTGCTCCCGTTCCTCAGACTAACAATGGCCCGTAATATAGTGTTGACAAGAAAACTGGCCAATCTGTTGCTATCAAGATTATTGATATTGAAAGCGCAGAAGACGAGGTCGAAGACATCATTCAAGAAATTGCCATTCTTTCGGAATTACAGTCACCATATGTCACAAAGTACTATGGTTCTTATGCACGGGGCGCTGAGCTATGGATTGTCATGGAGTTCTGCGCCGGAGGAAGTTGTGCCGACCTGATGAAGCCGGGAGCCGTGGGAGAAGACTATATTGCCATCATCATGCGAGAGTTACTAATGGGGTTGGACTACTTGCACTCTGATAAAAAGCTGCATCGTGACATCAAAGGTACGATCAGAAACAACTGCCATATGTTGGGAACACACTGTACTAACACGCTTTGTTAGCCGCTAACGTCTTGTTGAGTGCAAATGGTCAGGTTAAACTGGCAGACTTTGGTGTGTCTGGCCAATTGTCAGCGACAATGACCAAGAAGAATACCTTTGTTGGGACTCCGTTTTGGATGGCACCTGAGGTGATTAAGCAGTCTGGTTATGACCATAAGGCTGATGTTTGGTCGCTTGGTATTACCGCGCTTGAACTCGCCAATGGTGAGCCACCTTATGCTGATATCCACCCAATGAAAGTTCTCTTCCTCATCCCTAAGAACCCGCCACCTAGACTTGAAGGAAACTTCTCCAAGTCATTCAAGGATTTCATTGAAGTATGTCTTCAGCGTGATCCGAAAGAGCGACCTACAGCCAAAGACTTGCTTAAGCATCCCTTTATCAGGAAGGCCAAACGCACGTCGTATCTGACAGAGCTGATTGAGCGTTACACGCGATTCGCTGCTACCCATAAGACAGACGATGATGACATGGCTGATCATCATGATGAAACAGTTGTCCCGCAACCACCCGCAGCCGTAAACGAAGACATGTGGGACTTTGGAACTGTCCGTCTGGTCAACGACCGTGGAAACATGGTGCATCATCCAGGAACTACTCGGGGGAGTAATGGAATCCGGCCACCCCAAGCTTCTCCACGACCCATTGGTAGCGATCCAGACTTTGATTTCGACGACCCACCGCCACCTCGGGCCCCAAGATCTAGTAGTCCAAATAAGAACAGAGACTTTGATTACGGCTCCTCGGACACAGTCAAGGTGGGAGGTACAATGAGACAAACATCTCCACAGAGAAGACCACTGCCGCCAGGATTGACTCCGCTCACTGGATCACCGACAAAGTTCTATGGAAACCAGGCTTTGCCATCTCCAACACGGGTGACAGTGCAACCACCAACGCGCATCGAAACGCCTTCTAGAAACAGTCGTACGAGCGCTGCTTCAATTCACCAATCCCCAGATTATGATCGTGAAATCCAGGAAGAGTTGCAAAGAGATCTCGGGCGCATGAATATTGCGGCAGCTATTCAGCCGACTAGCATGGGCCCGCCACCAGTACCGGTGCACGGTAGTAGGCTTGGATCTGAGAGTAGTCCATCGTCAGTTAGGCTACAAAACCAACCAACTGAATCGTCAAACTCGCGGACATCAAACTTGGCGTCACTGCCTCAACGGTCTGGAAAGATGTCGATGACTTTACCCGAGATACCGCCGTTTAGAGGACCACCAACACCTTCTTCATTTCAGGCTAGCTTCCCACAGCCAGTTTTCACGCAGCCACAGCTGAACAAAAAGCAGTCACGAGATATCACTCCCATGTCCACGCCACGGAAGCCTTCTTCGTCAAGTCGTAAGTCGGGATCAGGACATGGACTCCCTTCTAAAGCGCAGTCAGGCATGGATTCGCCATACTCAGGCCCTACCTCATTTCCTACTCCTGCCCCACCATCAGCTACCGGAGAGCTAGATGCACTTAATGATGTGATATTCCCGGCACTCGAAGAAGCTTTGAAACGACGACAAATTAACCTACAACAGGCGTTCCGACCAACGACATCGAATGGTGGTAACGCCCATCACAACGGTGGTTCTAGTGGCTCTAATGGCTCTGGATCGACTATTGCACTACGGCAACAGCGTGCCGAGGCAGCCCATGACAAGCTCCGCAGGTTGGTCTATAAGTTGGCTCATGTTTGTAAGGAGATTGACCACTACGACAAAGCCGAGCCGGTGGGCATGGGCAGAGATGTTGGTACATTTTTGGAGGGTTTGCTGGAGGAGATTCTGGTTAGAGTAGAACCATTGGACGAAGATGACGGAACCAGGATATGAAAATGAAGCAATCAAGCGTGTCGGAGTGTCGATGGTGGCGTTGATTGATACTGGTGCGATTAGACTTTTTGTATGTGTGTCTGTGTGTAGCTGCATGATGGAGCTGTGACGGTAATAGTGAGACTACTGAATGTCTGGTTGTAAATCATGCGTCGACATGAAATTTCACTTGACATCTATATAGACGTGTAGTAGACTTTGCATTAATTCTCAAGTATATGACTGTAGAAATGTATTTGATATGAGTGGTGATTAACTGTGTAAGCATTTGATGTTGGCACGTGACCAGGTACGATAGGGTCGGATTGTGTTGCGCGTCGCAACGCAGCTTGTTTTTACAGCCGGGTATGTGTGTACAAACGGTATAAGATTGGATAGTTCTAGTTAAGAAGCAAGGTGATGATTCAGTTGACAAATGGCAGTCGTGTTGTCGGTAGAATGTAGGTATATTTCCAATCCTGTATGTATTACATGTCACATCTCTAAAAGGTGACGTCAATTTGTCAAACCTACCCTGGTAGGAAGGACCCCTGGCTCCAAGCTCTAGGTGTTACATTAATAAGGAACTGTTGGACGGCCACGCTAGCCTTGGTGTGCCTGACAGCCAAGACACAAGACAAGGCTTCATCAATAATCATCACCGCCAACGAAACGGCGTATCGTGAATTTCATTACTTCGAAAACTACCCATTCATACTATTTTCTGCTCCATAACCAATTTTGATATACCCCTTTTCTGCTTCAACAAAATTCACCATCATGGCTTCTGCAGATGAGCAGGCCTGTAAGAGGGAGCTTTCCCTTGTAGGCAAAGTTGAACTCATGATGTTTAGCGCTGTCAATGACGAGGCTGCGTTAAATACTGTTCTTAACCGCTATTTGCCTGCCTTGTTACTTAAGTTGGAAAGTCCGAACCAGCCGGTTGTGACTGAGGTTATAAAAATCATACAAAGAATACAGCAGTATCTCAAGTCGCCTAGGTAAGTCGGTGGATATTGTCTTTGAGTTATGAGCGAAACTAACACCAGGATTTAGTATAATCCTTCCAGTAAAGGCACTTCTTGAGCAGATGCTTAAATCTAGAAACACGGTTTTGAAGACAGCCTCAGCCCGTTTTATCCGCCATAGTATCCTGAGACTTTCACCCAAGGATCTCAATGACTTGGTACCTCAGCTTTTGGTGGCCGTGAACAATGAACCCCACCCGCATCATTCCGCGTGGCTATTCAACACGCTTTTACTTATTTTGCCATCCATCAATCTGGCGGCATTGAACGTTGATAATGCAGATCTTCGTAGCTCTATGAACCTCAATGATAAGGACATGCGTGCTCTTGCTAGATGGTTCTCATTCGTTCTTATTCTCCGGCTTCCATCTACAGAGGCTCGTACGGAGGCCGATGTTAGAGCTTGCAATACAATGGGAAAGACGGAAATGGACTTCTTGAGACCATGGGATCCTTCATTTAACCAGCCATATGTGATGCTTGGTCAACTCAAGAGATTGGTACTCACTTTCCTCTCGAGCAAGATCTTTGTCGATAGCGAACGTATTGTGCCAGCTATTATGGCGCAATGCAATCGAGACCCTGTATTAGTGGATAGTGGCCGAGATGTATTACGCAAGGCAGACTTTGACTACGAAGATGAACAACTTGTGGCTCAGATCTGGGAAGCCCACAAGATTCTGGATCGAGAGTTTCAACCGCGGACTCTGGATGTTCTGATGAAGTCTAAAACTTCGACCAAGATGACTGATTGCTTGCTTGACACTTTGGACGAGGTAACAAGCATGGAGAATGCCGATGTTGATGGTAATGCCGTCTCACCTGAGTTGCAGAAGTTGATGCCTGCCCTCTTGAAGTACTTCCGTTTCGCTGCAAATGTCAAGTTGGCTGAGGGCACCTTTTCAGATGCTGGCCGGTACATGAACCGGATGGTCAAATACGTCGAGGCTACGGGGTTTCCTAAAGCCAGAGATGTTTCACCTCTAGCTACCGCAGCACGTTCAATGGCATTTGAGGTCATGGGAATCTGCTCCCGTTCCCCTAGTGTACCCATGTTACAGAGAATGAACCTTATTGTTCATCTTGTAGCGTGCTATTCCCATGAGACAGCGGAAGACTGCATACCATCTATCGAGGGTTCTCTCGCTACGGCTTCACTCTTCCTCAAAGCTACACCTGGTTCTTCAGATTACGAATACCTTGTTAGTTCGCTAGAGAAATGGATTACCATGTTAGCAGGTGGATACAGTGAAGAAATGTTCATCGTCAGATCGCCTCGGCATTTCGCTGTCAAAATTGCAAACCGGAGTCTACAATTTAAAGACCCTGTTGCTAGATGGCTTAACATCTCAGCAGCTACCAAGGTTGGAAGCGAGGGTATGGAGGTCGCCGAGGAGGGTGAAAAGGGTCTTGATCCAGTGCTAGTTTTATCAGCACAGAACGAGAAGTCCACTATAGATGCCCTTCCAGAATGGAAAGAGATGGTAGCTCTCAGTTGGGGCGATCACCACACCAACCAACAGGGCTACGCCTCGAAATTGCTGATTGGTGGACAAGACGCCGATGTTTTGCTTCTCCGGAATTGCCGTTTCTGTGTAGATATGTTGTTGATGAAGTGTCTCGAGGGTGACGTTCCACTTGCTGAGGGCTGGGCAGCCAACCTAAAGTCAACCATCAAAGAGTCTCCTTCAGCTAGAGACAAGGTCCGCAAGTATCTTAGCGGAGCTGAGGAGTCTAGTTACGCTCAACGTCTCCTAACAGTGATGGCGGAAAAGATTGTGGCATCGGAATCAAGTGAGCGAATCCAAGATGAGGTTCTGATTTCTCTTCTTCAGGATATTGTCTTACTGGCTGGGTTGATGTCATTTGAGGGTGTTGTGCAAGTTACTGAACAAATCTCAGACCGCATCTTGATATCGCTCATCAAGAAACAGAACGAGAAGATCTCAGCTTTGGCATCCGAGTTTTACGGTATCTGGTATGTCGCGGACATGGCTAGAAACCTAGGAACACCTACTTCCACTGAGAACCTGCAATCCGCCGGTCCTGTGTCATATCTGGCACAAGCTCATCTAATGTCTCGTGTTGCAATCCTGGGTCTTCCAACTGACCAGATCTCTGTTTCAAGTGGTCTTTTAGAGATCCCAACCGAACAGACTCAACTAGAAGCCCTTTTGGAGCCCTGGTCGACCCTCTGGTTGACTGGGACCTGTCTTCCCAGTGCCGAAAAATCTACTTTTGACGTCACCTCTGTAATTGATACTCTGGTTAAACTGGCGAAGAAAGGAAAGGTTCGTGCTGTCGTCTGCTTGGGAAGATTGGCTATGTCTCTGGACCAAAAGTCTGGACCTTTGAAGGCAGATGCTGGCCCGGTTTCACGCATCATTGTTGAGCTTATGGGCTTGTTTGATACCAAGGATATTGATCTGCACTTTGCCCTTGGTGAAGCCTTGGTTGCTGCTACCTGCTGCTGGGATGCTTCTTGTATTCAGCAGGTTATCAACATCGATGTGAAAGGCTTCATCGAGAGGGTACAGCACACGTTGGGAGACACGCACCCACTGTACCAAGCATCAAACAGCAGAAACTATGCTGACAGTAACACCAGACGGAAAAGCCGTACCGGATTCTTAGAGGCAGTTCTTGAGAAACTCATTACGGACAGTAAGGGTACCAAGCCTTCTTTGCTTAAAGCTACTGGTATCTGGCTTTACTCTTTTGTCAGATATGCCGGCGACGTTCCTGAGGTTTATGCCAAACTGCGCGAGGCTCAAGCTTCATTTATGCGTTTACTGAGTGCGAGAGATGACATTGTACAAGAAACTGCATCTCGCGGGTTGAGTTTGGTATACGAAAAGGGCAACGAAGATACGCGGAAGCAATTAGTCAAGGATCTTACTGGGGCGTTCACTGGTACGGGAACTCAGATGAAGGTTGATGACGAGACGCAGCTCTTTAGTGAAGGAGACTTGCCTACTGGCGATGGACAGTCAGTGACTTCGTACAAAGACATTGTCAATCTTGCATCTGAAGTTGGTGATCAGTCGCTTGTGTACAAGTTCATGTCATTGGCGGCTAATGCGACTATGTGGTCAACTCGATCTGCCTTTGGGAGATTTGGCCTTGGATCCATTTTGGTGGACGCCGAAGTCGATCCTCGTATCTTCCCTAAGCTCTACCGCTACCAGTTTGACCCGAACCCGAATGTACAACGGTCGATGGAGGGTATTTGGAAGAGTCTAGTCAAGAACCCCAACGAAGTTCTGACCAAGCATTTCAAGGCCATCATGGACGAACTCCTGAGCTCAGCTGTCAGTCGGGAGTGGCGTGTGCGTGAAGCCAGTTGCTCCGCTTTGGCTACTTTACTTCCGGGTCGTCGGTACAAGGAATACGCCGAGTACTATACGCAACTCTGGAATGTAGCAATGCGTGTCATTGATGACGTCAAGGGGAGTGTGCGCAAGGCAGCGTTCAATCTGTGCATGGTTCTTGCTAATTCTCTGGTGCGAACTCTACAGAACTCTGTATCTGAAGATAAGGCCCCCAAGACTGCTGATTCACGGGACGGAGATGGTGACACGGAGATGTCGGAAGTTGTTGAGAAGTCTCCAGTTGAGGCTATGGTTGGAAATGCTCTTGAGTTTTTGCTCTCCGACAAGGGAACGGACAGTTCAGTCAAGGAAGTCAAGGGCTTTGCTACGGCTACCTTGATCGACATGTGCAAGCAAGGAGGCAGTAACCTTCGTCCCCATATTCCTACTATCGTGCCGCATCTTTTGAACTTACTCAGCACACTTGAACCTGATATCATCAACTATGCCTATCAAAAGGTCAGCGCGGATACCAAGGAGCTTTTGGACCAGCGCAGAGCTCAGAATGCCAACCAGTCTCCGTTGACTGAAGCCATTGAGAACTGTTTGCGCTTTTCTGACAAGGACACAATGGAGATTTTATGTCCTAAGCTTTTGGCTTTGATGAAGTCTGCTCTGGGTATGCCGACCAAGGTTGGATGCGCGCGTGTTCTCGGGACTCTATTCACTAGACACCAGGATGACGTTCGTCCATTCATGGTCAAGTTCATGACACAGCTTCTGCGGTGCATGTTCGATGTCAATGTACAGGTGTCAAAGTCGTATGCACAAGCCGCGGCCTATGGTCTTCGTGTCTCCAGTGCCTCTCTCAAGAAGAGCTTCTGTGGTTAT